>JAPMOB010239430.1:0-19942 GCA_029875015.1 Lepomis gibbosus | reverse complement strand
ACAATATTGACAGCATGCTTTATTGCCATTAATTTCAATATTTCTCCATCATCATGGATCCATGCGTAAAATCAGCAGTGTCAGACTTCATCCAGCCAGTAGGGAACGATCACCGACCATCCGCAGCGGGCCAGTGGCTCTGCAATCTCCTGTCCCTGGCGCCCACTCCCTCTCCGGTACAGGATGTGTCGACATCTGACCAATGCGCTGTGAAGGGTTTGCGATCGTTCCTTCTGGCTGGATGAATATTATGCATGATACATGCTCTACTGCAGCTGGGGGCTCTCCGCAGCGCCATGCAACTTTCTAAATTCTTCTCTCTCACGGAGAAAAGAAAGGTCAGGTCACAAACACAGCGCAGCTGTTGTGTAAAGTGTAATTGTAGAAAAATGGCTGATGATTAGGATATTAATAATTATTATCTTATAATAAGACAAACATGCCTGCCACTTTCACAGTCAGCCCCAGGTCTACATGCTTGCAGCTATTAATTATTCAGCTGTAAGAATCACAGTCTGTCCCGGTCTGTGCTGGGAGAAAAAGCACAATGAGCTCCCCCAAAAGCTATGGTATAGTTCGCGCACACGGTGTTATTAGTTAAATTGAAGAGTTGTGTATTAACAAAGCTCTCGAAACTGTTTTGACCTGACTTTTATTTTCTTCATGAGATGGAAGAATTTAGAAAGTTGCGTCGCGCAGCGGAGAGCCTCCAGCTGCAGTAACACATGGATTAGGCTACGGGGAAAATCAGGAGCATCAGACTTCATTTGTAAAATCAAAGTCCATCAGCAGCCCACCAGGTTGTCAAGAAGAAGTGCTTACTCACCATATTTATTCTCCTTATTTCTCATGCCATTAGGCATTGGGTTGGAGAAAGACTGCATGCATCACATGGTCAGCAAAACCCGAGGCATCATCACCCTCTACCGTCACCAAAGGGCGGCGTTTGCCATCACCAGTAAGAGGGGGCCAGCCCCTAAAGCCCCAAAGCCCCCTAACACAGAGCTTCCTCCTGGCAGCACCATCAGCATTGATAATGACGAGGTACAGAGGGCTACTAAAGCACATTATCCTCACTTTGGTTATATTGACGAATTGTGTTGACCTTTTTTTTATTTATTTATTTTTTAAATGTATCTTTTCCTTTTTAGAGCAAGAAGCCGTTTATTATTCAGAGACGAGGGGCAGAGTTCTCCCTAACAACTGTTGCCAGACACTTTGGTGCAGACCTTGCCAAATCTCTGCCATATCTTTGGGACAACACAGTGGGACCGCTGAGGACAGCGGTGACTGAAAATCAGTGCATTGGTATGTTAATGAGATTTTAATCTTGGATAGACATTGATAGCAATTTCTTATCTTGTTTTTTTTTTACATGGCAACCACTGTCTACCCTGTTTTAGTCTGTTGTGTGAAAGGTCCAACAGTGGACCAGCAAGTATTATAATTGTAATAATATTATAATAACTAATTATAATACTTGAGCTAAATGTAGCATAGATGCAAGATTCTGTTTGAATTTGTGACCTTAAAGTGATTCATAGCACTTTGCTCTCAAAATTGTTTTTTCCCCTTCTGATAGGAAGTCTACATGAAGATAAAATGATCAATGTAAATTATAAAATGTTGCATTGTATCAGTGTATTTATTCAGTTCACTTTATTTCACCTAGATAATCCACTCCATATCATCTAGTCCAGGATGGATGTAGTCAGTACTCTGAATCACTGTGTGTCTGTTGTGTGTTGTAGATAGGCAGGTCCAGCTGGAGAGGGGAGACACTGCTGCTCAGGAACTGGTCAACTCTCTACAAGTGCTGGAAGTGATGGCTGGGGCCATGGCTGCTGAACTCAAACCTTTGGTAAGACTGCTGATCCACCAACAATCATGTGTACTTTTATAGCGCCATTCTCTGAATTCGTATCGTTAATTTAATACTTTTGAGACCCTGTGGGTACCCTGTACATATAATGCACTCAGAATTTAAAGTATTAAATTTAATATTCTCAAAATAAGGCCTAACAATTTTTTTTGCCTATTTCCTATGATTAAATAAATACTGTCTATCTCCTGATGTTTCATCCTTTCATAGTTAGCTTGTTGATACTGTTTTGATCATCCCGATATCCGTTTTTCTCAGTCCCTCTATAGAAGCTTTTACTCCGCCAAAAGTAAAATTGGCAGTTTACACTAGAAGAGAGAAGTTCACCATCATGAATCAGTCTAGGGTGTGTAGCAGGCCCCTGGCATGCGAGAACACCGCCGTGTTCTCATGCAGCCTGTTCCTCCATACTTCAGTGGTTTATCAGTGAAGTGTGTGAAACCCTGAAGTGATTAGTAATGGGATTGATCAAAACACTATAAAAAAGTGTCAATACTATTAAAATTATATACAAAGCTGTGAAAAATATCTAAAATTATTATAAAGCAGCACTGTAAGGAGATGGGCGGTGAAGTTAACGGTACTGTAGAGCTGACAAGAAACCAGCTGATACGTACATCGTAAAACAGACATGCGCCACACTATATTGTCTCGCCTTGACTGTGGAGTGCAAGCTCTGGCTAGTCAGTCAGTTGTCAGAAAAGAAAAGAAAAAAAACCCCAGTAGCTTTAGTTCAAAAAGCAGCTCTGTGAGGCCATAGAGAGGGATGGGAACTGTTAATGTGACAAATATAGTACAACCACACACCTTACAAAGATTTTGTGTATTACATTTGAATGTGAGTAGTATTAAAATGTTATAAAATGTTTTCAATTCAAGTTCTTCATAAATAATTATTTTATAAGGCTTAAAATCCAAAATCCATACTGATTTTCCATTACATCCTTAATACTTTGGCTGTGAAGTTGGCATTAAATTTAAATCTAAGTGGCATTAAAAAGATCTTAAATTTAACTTTGACAATGTTGGTGTGTGTGTGTGGTTAACATATTAGTGGAGCAATCGGACTGTCGGGAGAAGTTCATAAAGTCTTCTTAAAACAACTACTGGTATTATGATGCAAGCACATTTTTGAATATTTTTCTTTTTTTCTCTCTAGCTACTGGAGCACCTACCCCATCTGTTCACCTGCTTGCAGCACCCATACACAGCAGTGCGTCACATGAGTGCACGCTGTGTGGGCGCGCTGAGTAAGATAGCCATGCTGGAGACCATGAACGGTTTCCTTGAGTGTGTACTTCCCTGGTTAGCTGCTATTGGTGACTGCACCAAACAGGAAGGTGCCATCGAGGCCTTAGCCTGTATCCTTCACACAGTGACATAGATTCACTTTTCTTACATAGCACAGTATAAATGCATTTCAGACACAATTGTGAGGGTGAAAACAGTGTGGGGAAGCTTTGTGTAAGTTGGTCAGGTTTAAAGCATCAACCTTGCAGTTGGTGCTGTGTTATTTCTGTACAGCACTGTCCTTGACTAACATCTCTCCAGGTGTCATGGAGCAGCTGGATGTGGACATCGTACCCTACATTGTGCTACTTGTAGTACCAGTGCTGGGCCGTATGAGTGACCCCAGTGATAGCATCCGTTTCATGGCCACACAATGTTTTGCTACACTGATCCGCCTGTTGCCTCTAGAGGTAGGAGCACATAGACGGAAGTCTAACTAACTGTGCATTCCTACCAAACGCAGCGCTTTCATCATGGGGCTTTTATTGCTGGACAACTGCTAAGTGTTCACACACAATGCATATATTGCAACTTGTGATTTACTACAGCTGTATGAATCCAAAGTAAACTGATGCTGAAATAACTACAATAAGTTGCACATTTGTTAAAAATATTAATTCATGCTTTGGCAGGTCAGTCAGCAAGACAACTTTTAAAATGTTTGTTTTCAAAATGGAATTCGGATCGATCAGGGCTGTGCTAACTTGTTCACAATAAAGTACAATGATGCCTGGAATAAAGTTAGACACATTTTATGAACTCAACAGGTAGTTCAACTTCTTCGCTTTCATTTCTCCAAGCAGTGTCCAGTTTTGAAGATAAATCAACATTGTAATTCCACAAACTAAAGTAAAAAACTAATTTAATAAAAGTAGTTTACAGTTAAGGTTAACTGTAGCTTAACTGCAAGTTAGGCAGTTCTTTGCCTAACTTGCAGTTAAGCTCCTCCCATGCGTAAACTGTGCAGTTGTCAGCGCATAATCCAGTCTGACTGTGGGTGTTTATTTGTCCAGAAGCTGCAGCGCTGCTCCTGGCTCTGTCCTTGAATTCTCCCCCAAGTTTAGCAGCTCTCCATCGGCCATCTGCGTTTTACTCTTCCACTCTCCCTGGTCCTCTCCAAACAACGCTCATAGGCTATCACGACTCAACATAAAGCAACTTTCTTGCTCGAGTTGAAAATTTTCAACTCACTGGAAGGCCTTAGCATCGTCGGCAGCACCCCCTCCACACTGCCCGACGGGAAATCATGTCTCTCTGCATCTTTGCTTTGACTTTGTATGTAAACGCACTGCCCCCAACGCTCTCTGTGCTTTTAGTCTGATAACACCTTAAAACAGAGTTTATTTAAAGTTTGTGTTTATCCGGTGTTTTGCTTCTAAAGGTTACTCCCTCTTGTCTATCAGGCAGGTATTCCAGACCCTCCAGCCATGTCCGCTGACCTGATCCGCCAGAAGGCAAGAGAACGGCACTTCCTGGAGCAACTACTAGATGGGAGAAAACTAGAGAACTACAAGATCCCTGTGCCCATTAAAGCTGAGCTCAGGAAGTACCAGCAGGTCAGTTTTCAGGGTCCACTGTGTCTCTGCGATACTACCTCAAGCAGCTGATGAAGGATGCCCAACCTGTTTTTTTACAACTTCTGAACACTTAGTGTTTGGTGCCTGAGCTGCCTCTTGACCTTGAGTCTGATTTTTCTTTTTTCTGGCAGATTCACAAATGAGGTGTTGTTTTTAAATCCTGCAGGCTGACTATGTAAAAAGCAGAGACAATGACATTTTAGTGACATGATATTTTTTGTTCTTGAAAGATTGAATTTAAAGCACTGAAATAGTGAGATGTTATTGTGTGCAGGTGCCTTCAAGAAACGTTAGTTGCTAACATCACTACCAGGACCAGTCATCCATATCTTTAATGGAGCAGATCAGAAATGCAGTTTAAAAGCTACTGCCATTGTTACTACTATTGGTCACCTCACTGCTGCCAGGTCCTCAGCCTTAACTGACTGAGGAGAAAATGTTACCCTGAAACCAACTAAAGTTACAGTGGATAGGCTGCTTTTGTCTTTTAGTGAGCAGATTATTTGAGTTGGTATTTTCAGCGTGGATCTTTTATATGCTCTTGCAGGATGGAGTGAACTGGCTGTCCTTCTTAAACAAATACAAGCTGCATGGGATCCTGTGTGATGACATGGGCCTCGGCAAGACGCTACAGTCCATTTGCATTCTGGCAGGAGATAACTACCTCAGGTACAAAGTCCAAATAGCACTGTTATTGTTGTTAGACTTTCAACTTTACAGCATCAACACACCGACTCTCCTCCTGGACACTAAATATTGAACCGTTTGCCAGCAATATCGTAAATAATAAATGATTGTTCCCTCTATAGAAACTTCACATATTATATTTAATACTACTAAATCACAAAGTATTGAACTACCTCATTATAATGAGGTCATTAAGGTTTGCTTTTTTCCTAATTGTTTATCGTAATATAAACAATTGACATTGAAGACATCCATATCTCTACATGAGACTGAATTCTTAGCAATCCTCGTCATTTTATGCATTAACATGAACTATTTTTTAAAATAAAGAATAGCATTGCGAGTCGGCAGATGAAATGTTGAGCTTCTAAGTTAGTTTGGCTGTTAAGCTTACTATATAGAAAAGAAAAAAAAAAATTCAATATGAAAATGTCTTTTATAAGATGCTTTTGCTTATGACTGCATGAGCCTGCCACATGCTGTGCTGTCAAACATCATGCCGCATTCCTGACTGCTCTGAAATGGGAAATGTCCGAGTTGAAATATCCAACTTTCAAACTCGGTTTTTAAGACGCCGAAAGTGAACAAAATACATGATTGACCGTGACAAACTCTTTTTCAAGTGTACACCCAGTTGCACCCTCAGCACTGCGTAATCCCCAAAAGACAGTAAATGTTGTAGATTATACTTCCTAATGTTTTCAAATGTTCTGGCGTTTTTAACATTTTCTGAAGAACTCTTGTGAGGACAAGATGACTTTCAGAGATTCTTAACTTTAATCAGCTACCTATTAACATTGGCAGAACAGTTCTACATCAATTTACATGCAGAACAGGTTTCACTATATGAAAGCATTAATTAACCGAGTTCCCAGTTGCCTGCAACGCGGCATCAGACTAAGCAGGGTTTGACAGTTTTCAACATAAACAGCGATTTGATGTCATGTTGATACTTGTTCTTCAAACATAAGAGGACAAGTGTTTTGAAGCGCTGTGTAAGTAAACTTGACTAAGATTTGTGTTTGTTTCTCTCTTCAGGGCACAGGAATACGCCAAGACTAAGGCCGCAGACTGCAGCCCCATGCCCTCTCTGGTGGTGTGTCCTCCCACACTGACTGGCCACTGGGTGGATGAAGTGGGCAAGTTCTGTGCCAAAGAGTACCTCAACCCGCTGCACTACACCGGGCCTCCTACAGAACGAATGCGGTAAAGCTTCAGACATTATAGCGAGGGCTAAAAGCCTTTCACTATACACAGAATGATTAATGTCCTCATCCTAAAAGTTTTAGGCTTTCAAACCTAAAAAGTACAGTGGAACAAAGCTGTGCATGAGAACACATTTTTTAATTTAGATTTGGATTCATTATTCTATGATACATTTTTTTATTTTTTTTTTATTTTACCCAGACACACATGACACACCTCATTAACATCCTTTAGCAAAATTTCATGAACTAAACAAACATTTACTTTTCCAGGTTGCAACACCAAGTTAAAAAACACAATCTTATAGTAGCCTCTTACGATGTTGTACGAAATGACATCGACTTTTTTAGGTGAGTATTGTTCTGATTATAATATTGATCTTCGTGGTTTGGAGGTGGGTGCTCAGGTTTTAATATGAACTTCTTTTTTGCTACTTTTTTTTTAGAAATATAAAATTTAATTACTGTATCCTTGATGAGGGTCATGTTATCAAGAATGGGAAAACCAAACTTTCCAAAGCCATTAAGCAGTTGGCTGCCAACTTCCGAGTCATCTTGTCAGGAACTCCCATTCAGGTGAGGGGTCGTTTTAGCTGCCAAATAGATTTGGCTGGTGATATTGTACATCTTTCTTTGTATATTTAATTGTCAGAGCATCAATATGTTCTGCTCTTTTTATGCCCAGAACAACGTCCTGGAGCTCTGGTCGTTGTTTGACTTCCTCATGCCAGGCTTCCTTGGAACGGAACGTCAGTTTGCTGCTCGCTACGGTAAACCAATCCTGGCCAGCCGCGACGCCAAAAGTTCGTCACGGGAACAGGAGGCAGGTACGTCAGCTCTCTCTTTTTAAAAACCTTACAATTGCAGTTGTCTGAAGTTAATTTTTTCATTTTTAACTGAATACTACATTTTCATCCCCCAACATCCTATTTCTGTTAGAAGGCATATTAAAGTGAGGACATTAACTGTAGCTAAGTTTGATTTCTCTCTTTTTAGGTGTCCTGGCGATGGAGGCCCTACATCGACAGGTGCTTCCCTTCCTTCTAAGGAGGATGAAGGAGGATGTCCTCCAGGACCTTCCTCCTAAAATAATTCAAGACTATTACTGCAACCTGAGTCCTTTACAGGTACTTGTGACTCCCAGCAACTATCTAATGGGCAATTAATTGTCATTGCATTATTACAATGATCTTATAATGTAGTTAAGGTAGTTAATATTAAACTCCTCCATAAAAGTTATAAATTGAATGCATTCTTTCATAAATTAGTTAGAAGCAATGTGACTATTGTTCACAGGAACTACAACTGAATAAAGGCTCAACCTTAGTGTAAATACTTGATATGCTTTCTCACCACCTGCAGGTTCAGCTATATGAAGACTTTGCAAAGTCTAGAGCCAAGGCCAATGTGGAGGACAGCATCTCTACAGCCTCTACAGAAGAGGAGGAAAAGCCTAAACTGAAGGCCACAGGCCACGTCTTCCAGGTATAGCATTTATTTATATAGTTGAAGGTGACCTAAAGAGTTTTGTGGTTTGATTATGTTTTGTGGTATTCACCAAAAGTGTGTGTGTGTGTGTCCCTAAGGCCTAACAAATGTGCTGAATGCTTTATCTTTCTCCATAAAACATTTAAAAAGCCTTTGCTGGTGTTTACTTTTGAAACCAGTATTGTCCACTCTGACTGGTGTCTTCATGGTAAACACTATTTTCCAACAAGTGTTTTACTTTGCGGATTTTCGTCATTTGTAACTGCAATTGCATCAATATGCTGACATGGTGACGCTGTATAGTAATCAGCACAGATCACCGCTAAAGACGCTGTCTACACTTCTAGGGAAGAAGAAAAGGGCCGTCTGATTGGCTGGAGTCTTTCAAACTGAAGAGGCACAACAGTGTTTCTGCTTTAGTATCACACCGGAACATAATCAGTAAAGCAAACTAAAATACTTTTCCCTGATGTTCTAGGTTTTTAATAGTTTTATGTTGTCAGCAGGCGTTGCAAATGGTGTTTGAACACTGCTCTATGTGCCTCTGTGTGGCTGAACGCTGTCCTGTACAGCGACTTCAAAGCCAGAGTGCGTTTGTTTTAAAAAAAATTAATCCACTCCTTTTCCGCTTTTTCGAATACAAAAGTTCAGACATCTGCATCTGTAGAACTTGATTTTAGTTTATTGCAATACAATTTTATATATATTGCAAGTTTACTCATAAAAGCAAATAATTTCAATTGGGAAGTAAAAATAATAAGTGAAAAGTTTACTTAAAATACAATTATTTTTTAATAGATACACATGTGTAAATATTTTTTCATTCAGTTCATCAGTATTTGAAGTTCTAAATCTCAAACCTCGCTTAACCATGTCATGTTATATGTAAGAATGAATATTACTGAAACCTGTAAAGAAAATTGCTGATGAATATTTTTTTTTATCCATTAATCAGCTCTGCACACGGACCCCTGTGAACTATAAATGAAAACAAGAGCTGATGTTATGTTTGATTTAAACATCTTGCTCTTTGTTAACTGTAAATTAACATATTAGCTTTTATGTTTTTGATTTTAATTTTGAACAGGGTTCCTTTTATGTACTTGCTAGCAGTAGCCGTCGTCTTCTGACTTTTGTTTGCACATTGCTGCTTATCTTGGCTCATTAATGCCACCTGTCGTTCACTGTATTGCGTCGGTTGTGTTTGTTTTGGATGAAACTTTTGTTTCACAGAGCAAAATGGTGGTTTGGTGGTTTTTGCATCTCATTATGGACATGCAGTAACATTTACCTTGTACGTTCTTTCAGGCGCTGCAGTACCTGCGTAAGCTGTGTAACCACCCGAGCTTGGTCTTGACTACACAGCATCCAGAGTACAAACACATCACTGAGCAGCTGGCAGGTCAGAACTCCAGCCTGCGGGACATTCAGCACGCACCCAAACTCTCTGCTCTCAAACAGGTAACGTCCTGGGAAGTCAGGTTTTTGAGCAACTACATCACGTGTCCATGTATATATGGATGACTCAGCTCTTATATGCCTGCACATAAAGCACATAATGAATGTATTAAAAATGTATGTAGGCAGCTACAAACATCAGTGATCACTGATAACACATCTACATCTAATTCCAAAACCAAAATAATTCTGCCTGGGTGTATGTTAAGTGCTTAATGCCACCCATGAGAACACATTTTGGGTTGTTTTATTTTTACCCCTTTGCAGAACTAAAGTGAACTGTCACCCCCTCCACCGTCTAATACTGTGGCTCTGATGTGTTTTCTGTTCTCCAGTTGCTGTTGGACTGTGGTCTCGGTGGTGGTGGAGGATCAGAGGGGGGCACTGAAGCGGTGGTGGCCCAGCACCGTGTGCTAATTTTCTGTCAGCTGAAGAGTATGCTAGATATTGTGGAGCATGACCTGCTGAAACCCAAACTGCCCTCTGTTACTTACCTGAGGCTGGACGGCAGCGTGCCGGCAGGCCTGCGGCACTCCATCGTTTCCAGGTCAGTGGATTGTGTCACTTAGTAGCCGCTTGTTTCAGAGCTCCACCTGTTGCGGTCTGTTACTGTGAATGTGATGTCCAATTCTTTTCTCTGGCTTTCTTCCTTCTGAATCAGGTTTAACAATGACCCATCCATTGATGTGCTACTGCTGACCACCCATGTTGGAGGTCTGGGCCTGAACCTGACAGGTGCAGACACCGTGGTGTTTGTTGAACATGACTGGAACCCCATGAGGGACCTACAGGCTATGGATCGAGCCCATAGGATAGGACAGGTACTGCTCTTTGATACACCTGGCATACAGCAATGGGCATGTGCTCTTGTAAAGAGTACGGACCATCTTCCAGTCTGGTTATTCCAATAGATTATCATTAGCACATGAATCTAATGTGCTTCTGTGGCTCCCACAGTAGGATGAGACATGTTCATCAGTGTTTCCTTGATGCATTATTAAACATGGCCTTTGAACAGCCTTGGATTGTGTGACACTGCTGCTCTTGTTTAAAACCAGTGACTCAAAAAGAACCAAGCGGAATGAAATTGGTGCCGTTGTACACATCTAATACATTCTGTTAACCTTTATCATGGTGTTTGTATTGTGCAGAAACGGGTTGTGAACGTGTACAGGCTGATAACGCGAGGGACGCTGGAGGAGAAGATCATGGGTCTGCAGAAATTCAAGATAAGCATCGCCAACACGGTCATCAGCCAAGAGAACTCCAGCCTGCAGAGCATGGGCACAGACCAGCTCCTCAACCTCTTCACTCTAGACAAGGTGAGACCTCAAGGAGCCAGAGATGTCAGTGGGGGGCCATAGATATCAGTGAACTAAATTCAGATGTTCATTTGTCATGATGTCAGTCATGTAGGCTTTAACACTAGCCATGTTTCTATCTAATCGTCGTGAATTATAAGCGAACCTTTGAAATGTCACAAAGAAAAAAAGTAAACTCGAAATAAATATATTTCCATCAGCTGGTTCGGAGCGAAAACACCAGGCTATAGCAAGCATAGTGACGTTGGTTGTTGACATTACACATGGCTGTGATAAACAAGACATATGGGTTCCAAACCAGAAACGAAACCAGATGCATGGAAATGATGGCCATTGATCGAAGAATTGAGAGAGAGGTCCTCATGAATGTGTTTCAAGCAGGCAAACTACTGGCAGCCAAGTCTAAACGCATTATGGGAATAACACTGACAGCGGAAACAGCTGATCAGACGTGAGTTAGAAGTTCGCTACGTCAGAGCTTATTCGGCAAAAGTTTCTCCATTAACAGTTTTTCAACAAAGGCAAAAACCACCTCTAGCGAGCGTAAAAACCTTTTTGCGAAATTAAGGATCCCCTCCGAATTTTGCCGTTTCCATCAACCTTTTCTAATGCAATATTTTAAAGGGACATAAAATGTTGATGGAAATACGGCTATTGTGGCTCGTCTTTACTGTCAACACTGTAAAATGTTAGTTTTTCTTTGCAGTGCTTAAAAGCATTGGACAGCAGAGAGGTTGCAGCTGCAGGTACATTTACATTTATTCATTTAGCTGACGCTTTTATCCAAAGCGACTTACAATTGCTATACATTTCAGAGGTCGCACGCCTCTGTTTCATAACTGTTTTTTAATTAACTCTGATGTCCATTCTTATCCAACCTGACAAGTAAAAAATATTCATCTCCCATATTACAACTCTTAAAAATACAGAGGACCGTCACTTTGGAAAACTATTCCCCTTTCTATCAAAACTAGTCCATCATTGTCAGTATTTAAGTCAAACATGTATAAAATACTTAAGTCATGGTTCAAATTTCAGTATGTATGATGTGTATATTTTGTTTAATTGTTTGTCAATATTTTTTTTTAATAATAATTTGGTATAATAATATCAATTGATAATCCAGAGAAGTTTCACTATAAGCTATTGAAGGTTTCTTACCTCTCCTGCATAATTCAGTGTTTTTTTTAATATATATTTTGTGTCTTTGTGCTACTAAATAAAACCAAAACAACTTTTATTTATATTGAAAATGACTAGCTAGGCAGAGGATAGCAACTGTGTGCATTATCTGTGTAACGTTAGGCGCAGGGATATACCGCACGAGCATCAGTAAACATTTTAAATGTTGAACTCATCGTTCTGCATAAATAGTTAGGATTATTGACAAGGTAGTAGCCTACTTTAAATTAAAGTTAGAGACCAACATATAAAGCATTTTTCTTGTACAAAGGTAATGAATACAGTTTTTAGTGGCTTCTAGCAGAAAGGTTTCAGATTGTAACCGAAACCAACAATATGTCAGGTAGTTATCAACTTTGTTTGCAGGCAAGCTAACATTATCACAAAATCCGTGTTTCACATGATTTGCAGTAATGTTGCATCCATAAACGTCACAGCCTATGTAAGACCATGGATTTTCGCAGGAAATCCTACCAGTCCTTCACATAGAAAACAGGAGGCAGATCAGACTGTTATAGGCAACTGAGAAAGTGGTAATTGCCTCTGTTTTTAGGTGAGGTCACAACTTCACATACAGGCAATATAGATGTTATAAATATATTTAAATTGCTTTTAAAAACTCCACAATTTCCCTTTTTAAAGGTGTGTTCCTGACTTAACCAGTTACAGCTCAAAGTGGTGAGGCGGTCTTAAAATATGTTGAAAAGGTCTTAAAAGGATTGAATTTTACTTCAGGATTCCTGTGTATACCCTGAACAAAATTACACACAGTCGGTAATTCACACAGTTAAGTTCATGTTTAATGAGTGAGGCTGTTGTTTAAGACATCTTGTAACTAAGTTGGTTAGACGAGAAGCATCAGGAGCAAAAACTCAGGTAGTGTTTGTACAATTTTTTTTTATTTTTTTTATCTGCTTTCCAGTCTTACTAGAACAATACGTCTAAGCCTGTTTGTTTCCACCAGACCGTTGTGCTGCTACCTGTGGAGCATGCCTGTTTGGCTGAACTGTCTTGTGTTTTTTATAAATTTGTTTCAGGGTGAAAAGGATGAGCAGTCGGCGTCAACCTCAGGGAAGGCCTCCATGAAGTCTGTCCTGGACGGCCTGGGAGAGCTATGGGACCAGCAGCAGTACGACACAGAGTACAACCTGGACAACTTCATACACACTCTGCAGTAGCCTCCATCTGCTGACCGAGCAGGACCTGGTCAGAGCCAGAGGAGACCCCTACTGCTGCAGTTATATGCCCCCACTCTCAAGCTCACATCTTACACAAGATAACCATCTGAGGGATAATAGTTACAGTACGTATCCCAAAGCAATAACTAAAACACAGCCAAAATAAGAACTGACTATATTTAGTGCTTTCACATGAATGGGTATGCTGCAAGCATTTTCTTCTTCTGATGCGTCTGAAAATTGTCAGACATCCCATAATTTATTGACGAGAGGCGCCCAGGTTTTCAACAAGTAATCCACAAAACTGCTAAGAGAATATAATGGTATGATGACGATGTACCATCTGCGACAAACATCTCAGTGTTCGTTTACATCACCTACATTTAGTTAACAGCGGTGTCACCTCGGTGTACAGTGATGTTGCTGTAGTCTTTCAAGCATACAGTGTATCATAATTACAGTTGTCCTTTATAGTTCAGCACCAGGTGCTACTTTTACGGCCCACTGCCCTCCTCCCAGAACGCATTGCCAGAGTATACAGTGTTAACTGCCTAACAGACACCATTACCCAGTTGCGCCTCCCTCCTATCTGCCCCATTACCACCTCCCACCCCCACTTCACAAGGTCTTAAAAGCACTGCGATACCCAGCCACACCTGTCAACGCATCTAAGTGATGAATACAAACATGTTTTTGTACAACAAAAGGAAACCGGACAAAGTGACAAGCTCGCTGGAGAAACATAGGATGTCGTAAGTGCGCTGGCTTTTTATAGCCCACTGGTGAGTGCTGAGGTCAGGAGTTGTTTGTGCTACGACAAGATGACTCCCGTTCTCCAGATGGCGCTAGTTTCCACTCACTCCAGGAGGGTCTGTTCACATGACCTGTGGCCATCAAGAGGCTTTGAGGAGAGAGAGAGAGAGAGAGAGAGAGAGAGAAAGCAATGAATCGATGTTGTGTCCAGCTCTTCCAAATGTGGTGTTAACATAAGCTGGGAAGGCACTACACTTGAAGCAGCATTACAGACTGATCATGGGGCCAAGCTGAACCTGGTACCTGAAACTTGCCACAAGTATTTTTAACGAAAAAACTTAATAGACTTGTACATATGTCTGTAATTGCTGCTTTTTGTTTATGATTGTGGAATTGAAATAAATTCTACAGACCTTTTGAAGTAGGAGCGTCTTTTTTTTTCTTTTTCTTTCCATGTGAACAGTGATGGCCAGTAGATGGTGTTGTTGTACACCCATAAATAATAATGATGATGATGATGATAATACTGATACAACATAAGGGCACCTAAAATACCATCACTGTAGTTATTTTTTGACATAAGAATACATATTGAAGGATCATTGCTACAGCCACACACTGCAAAGGAAAACTGCCTCAACACTTTTAGGAGTTCTTGTCAGTTGGCCTTAAAGTTGAGAGTTCATTCTTGTTAAAGCTAGTAAACCTTGTGGTGAGATTTTATTTACTTCTGTTTCCAAGGTCAAGAATAAAGTTTCAACCTCAACTATTAAACCAACAAGTTCTCCAATGCTCGCAAAAGTGGAGGATTTATAGAAGCAAAGAGCCTGAAATAACTTAGACTTTTATAAGCGACTGAATGTCTCCATTGTGTATTTACCACTTAATAAGTAAAAGTTTAAGCAACTAAATGAACTTTTTGAATATTAGACACTTGAATCAATCTGAATTTGTGAACTAAAAAAATCCAAAACTTTAAAATGACTTGTAAATTTCCAAGAGGGCAATTACAGCCACATAAATTCAAACAGATGGGTTTTCAAAGTAAAATATTTCTGAGTCATACTTGAACTTCTTGAACAATTAGGTATCTGCTTAAAAGATTCCTATCCTTACAGCCTTTCTTTCCATAGTAACTGGGCAAACTGCATCTGCTGCTGATCTGATGGAAAGCTCCAGAACCGCTACTAAATGTAGATTGTTTTCTATAGAACACAAACCAGTTCAACATGGATCTTTTGTCTGCCTCACCAGCTGAATCTGAAGAATGACTCTATTACAGTGAAAGGACAGATGTATGATTATACAGGCAGTAAGGTGCAGAGTGCGGAATGCAAGTTAGTACAGGTCAGCTATATATTACAAGGTCTGGTGCGGGACAGAGGGAGAGGATGCCATGCCAAAGACCACAAGGTTTCACAGCGTCATACAACTACGTTTAATAAGATTTGCTTATTAGTACAGAAAAAGAAAAAAATGAAGGTGGGAACTACAAACTGAAGCAGTAGTAAGCATTAGCAGCATTGAGCTCCATGTTTTCAAATCACAGTTATACTGCAAAAAGTTCAGACCAAGTCAACAATCTCAAAAAGCCTCGCCAAGGTAGAACCAGTGTTCGAGTCAGGAAATGAAAATGAGCACAGATGCTATACGGGAAAAACAAATATACATTTCAAAAATAGTGGGATGTTGGTGGGGGGTAAAAAAAAAGCACTCTACCAATCTTTTTTTTTTCATCTATTTTGAGATCACAACATGAAGAGACCTACTGTGTTTACCTACCCAGAGAACGCCCATGAAACAGAAGTGAATATACAGTATACTATCCAAGTCTAGTTACATAAATACATACGTATATCTATAGAGAGGAATATATAAAATGATTGCCATCATCCTATTCATGATCTTTTTCATTTGCACATACACTTTGTGTTACACTTAAGGTATAAATTGTTTTATTATGTGAAAGACAAATTACAAAAATAAATAAAGGCCAGGCAATAGATAAATATTTGGTGGTATGGTGGTGAATAATACTGAGCCCTGGAAAAGGGAAAGGTGTGGGACTATTTAAAAGACTTGGGGGGGGGGATTAGCATCAGCTGTATAAACTGGTAGAAAAGGCCAGTCAGAAATAACATTCTCACATGAGCACTGGAGTCTCTTTTTGGAATGAAGACAGTAGAGGAAGGGACGGCAAAAACACTTCAAAATGGACCTTCAGCCTAACTTAAAGAAACTGTTTGAGATATTGGGAAATGTGCCTTTTCTGTGTCTTAGTGAGAGTCAAATGAGAATATGAATGCCACGCCAATACCACTCTCATGTATGTATGGTAATAAAGCTTGAGCCGGTTAGCTAAGCCAGTGGTTCTCCAATTTCTTCTCATCAAGGACCCCTAAACTGACACAAATTAGACCATGGATCCCCATTTGATAAAATTTTGTTCCAGGATCACCTATATAGTAGGATTTTGACTTTTAGATATTTCATTCCAGAAAGTGTATGAAATCCATGACCAAGATTTCTTGGGCCACTCGTTCAGTTATGGATGGACTTAGAATGAAGATAAATGATTCCCTTTTTGGCTGGGGACCCACTGTAACCCCCTTAAGGACCCCTGGGGGTCCCTAGAACCCACAGTCTATGCGCTAAGCTTAACATAAATATTGGAAACAGCTAGCCTGACTCTGTACAAAAGTATCAAAATCTACCTATCAGGACCTTTAAAGCTCACTAATGAACACGTTATAAATTGGTCCAAAAACCAGTGTGGGGGACCCGGTGTATGAAGGACTCGTTCTTGGACAAAAATTCAGTAAGTCCTCTTACGTAACTCCTCTAGCACTGTTTTCACACTTGGTCTCTGTATGGATTAAACCAACCAGATACATGTTAATAAGTGAGCTTTAGAAGTGCTGATAGGTGGATTTTGTGACCTTTGGTTAGAGCCAGGCTAGCCATATCCCCATGTTCCCACTCTTAATGCTAAGCTAACTAGCGTCTGGCTTTAGCTTCAGCTGTGTCCACATCTTTGCCTACTGAGCATCTCTAAAACATGTTACATCTCATTTCTTCAATCTGTACACAAGAACTGAAGTGTAAAAACTATGAGCTGTAGTTTTAAGGGGGGTTGTTGACTGGGTGCTAATGCTAGGCTAAGCTAACACTCTCCTTGTTGTAGGATTGTATGGTGACAGTGATGTCAATCTTCTCATCTAATTCCTTGGCGAACAAGTGTATTTCCCAAAATGTCAAACTATTCTTTTAAGGCAGAGGGTCAGGAGGGGAAATAGGATTTTGCCCAAAAAATAAATGTTGTAGAGAAACAACCAAAAGAAAGATCCACTTTTAGACCATTGCCTCATATGAATCATTAAGATTCTACAGCCATAACTTACATGCGCTTCCCAAACTTTGTATATTATACAGTGCATCTCTACATTTACATTCATACTTAAATACAATCACACTGGTGCACTCTGCAGGGACCAAACCTACAAGAACGAGGAGGACGTGACATGGCTGTTTCTTCAGGAGGAGCAGTTGAATATTTCATATTTAAGGATATGTTGCTCCCCACTGCACAAAGTGAGCAGGAGTTATTGTAGAGTTAGTGGTAGTAGTAGGAGTATTGGAGTAGCAGAGGCAATGTAAATGCTCAGTGGTGTTGTCCATCTTCCACAATTACATCACAACATACTGCATATATGCACCATTCTGCCATATTTATTTTATTGCCCATTCATTTGTTTACATTGCGAATCACTTAAACATCACCAACCACCAATCTGTTGTTTTGAGGAGTTCTTTTTTTCTCCATATTCATTTTCACACTAATGTAAGCAACATCAGCGAGTTAACACACAAAGCTTAGCATTTCAAGAATTGAGACACTTTAGTAACATTATTACAAAGTTTGTTTTTTTTCAGCTTCAAAAAATGGGAAAAAGGTGAACAAACGAAGAAAAAAAAAACTTTTAAAGAATTAGCATCATAAAATTAATTTATTCCAAGTAAAAATACAAAATAATATTAATGACATTGACCAGATATGAAAATTCTCCCCCAGAAATAACTATTAATGGTTGAGAAATAAGTCTGTAAAGAAAATACGAAATAAAAATGAAAATATGTAAATATGTTTAAATTCTTTTTTTTTTAGCAAAACTTTCTAAAAATAATGAAAATTTCTCAGTACAAAGGCTACATTACTACTGGAAGGTACTAGCAGGTAGAGTAGGTAAATACACAGTAGAAAATGATTTTAGTGAATCACAATGCTTGCAATGAAAATAACTCTGCAATAAAGATTTATGCCTCTTTTTCTTGTTTTCTTCTTTTCTACAAACAGTACAAACAGTATTGCACATTACAACAAAGAATCAAGGTTCTTAGCCTTAAAAAATGGGACTAATTCAAGTCTTGCGTGAATAGAAGGCCACCAGTCAATTGATGCACCTTGGGGGCTTCCGATCAAGTTACAGGTGAAAACACTTGTGTCTGTTTTGTGTTAAAAATAACATTCTTGTCTCTCTACCTCTAGCTGTTCAGTGACTCTCACAAGTCTCCTTGTATTTTTCTCCCGACGTTGTCAGGCTAGCAAATCAGGGTCACTTTGCTTTTTTACAAAACAAAAGGGAACACGTACGTTTAGGAAACATAAAAAACTTCTCTTAAAAAAATAATGAACAGAAGATCTCTTTCACAACTCTGGTCAGCATAGTAAATGATTGATTATAAATATACAAAAAACGTGGGAAATATGTTCAGTTTTCTCTCTGAGCACCTGATATATATATATTTTTTTTTCCCTAAAGAGCTCTTCTCTGGTGTTTTGACCAATTTGACCAGTGGGACACTCACCCTACCTTCCACTGAAATAAAGTAGACTGTACTCTCACTAACTACATCATTATATTAGTTATAAAGCTCTAGCTCCTTCAGTTGTTGTCTTTTTCAAAAAAATAAATTCTTAAAATAAAAGCAAATAAGCATGATAAAAATAAAAAAAATCAGCCATCTGTTAAATCATTTCTCTTGAAGAATTAAATTAATATATATTTTTTCATCTGAATAAACTTACTTAGAAAATATCAGTTTCTCTCCTAATATATTTCAAAATTGAGGTATTGCAAAAGATCTTGTCAGTCAGAAAGCACGCTTTATCGTCTTTTTTTTTTGTCTTTTAACAAAAAGAATTGCTGACCGTCGAAAACTGTTCAGATACAAAGAGTAGTGCATAACAAATATCTATCATAGAGAAGGAACAAACATAGAAAACCTGTCTGGGTGGGGAAAGAAATGTCACAAAAACACCCAGAATTCACTTTCATAGGGATACTTATTATTACTCATGGTTAGCCTCTTATTTTTTTAAGTCAGTAAAAAAGTATCTTCTGTTTAGTTTCAATTAGTTTTTTCTTGGACAACAAAAACCATCCATCCTAAAGCAAAAAGAAACAAAAAAAACAGTTTGCGACTAATAGGAGAAAGAGGAGAGGGACTGCGGGGCACCAGCACGGGACAATCACAACTCACGGACAAAAAAAAAAGAAAGGGGACGACACACATTAACTTGCAATGATGTAGGATCCCGTTCGGATTGTCCACAAAACTGCTAAAACCAGTGTAACTTGCCCCCCCACCCCCCACCCCCCACCCCTACCCCCAAACCAGAGCCGCCCTGTCTTCAGCAGCCAAAACATAAGTGTCTATGCATTGCAACTACCAAACACCTCCCCCCTTCCCCACCCACCCACTGCTGTTTGAACTGCGCACTATAACCTTTTTAAAAAAACTAAAAGATATATGTCCACCATTTTTTTAGCAGGTCCATTACTTCAAGCTTTGCAGGAAAAAAAAATCTGGATAAATATGGTAGCCCCAGCTTGCACATCTGCATCGTCTGGGACAATGT
>JAPMOB010239429.1:0-11987 GCA_029875015.1 Lepomis gibbosus | reverse complement strand
CACACACACACACACACACACACACACACACACACACACACACACACATCCATCTATTGATTGAACACAAAGAGCCTAATGAATCATTTCTGTACTTGGATCATAGTTAAGACTTACAGCGTGAAGGACCGTCACACTCTCTTTAACTACTGATTAGTTGCTGATAAACAATTACACGTTTTCCTAATCACGTCCTCCTCTTCCTCCTCCTCGATCAGGAACTCTTTCACAGACATCCTGCGGGCGATCCTGCTCTCTCTGGAGGTTTTGATAGAGAACCCGGCGCTCCAGATCAACGGTTTCATCCTCATCATCGACTGGAGCAACTTCTCCTTCAAACAGGCCTCTAAGCTCACGCCCAACATCCTCAAACTGGCGATCGAGGGCCTCCAGGTAAACAAAACCACCACAAACAGATCTCAAGGAAGCCTGTATAACTTTTGAATCAAGCATTAAAACATCTCTTTGCAACTTAAACTGTGTAAAAGTGGAGTTATTGATTAGTCTTGTTTACAAGAAGTTACTATGATGTTCTTATAATATTAAAGTAGACTTTTAAATCTTTCCTCTCCCCTCCTCTGCTTTCCTTGTTTCCTCTCCTCAGGACAGTTTCCCCGCTCGGTTTGGAGGTATCCATTTTGTGAATCAGCCGTGGTACATTCACGCCATGTACACCATCATCAAACCTTTCCTCAAAGACAAGACCAGGAAAAGGGTGAAACGCACACACGTGTCCTTCCTCCTTCTGTCTCCCCTTTTCATTTCATGCATCCTGTTTTCTTCTGCACTCTTATCTCTTCTCCCCTTCCTTTTTCTTTTCCGTCATTTCCTCTCTCTCTGATCTCCTCTCATCTCTACCATCTCTTTCTCATCTTAAGTCTCCTCTTTTCCTCCCTTCAGATTTTCCTCCACGGGAATAACCTGAACTCGCTCCACCAGCTCATCCAGCCGGAGTGTTTGCCGTCTGAGTTCGGCGGGACTCTGCCTCCGTACGATATGGGCATCTGGGCCCGAACGCTGCTGGGACCCGACTACAATGACGAGACAGAATACACACTGACCTACGACGCCCTGCACGTCAGGGAGAACTGTGGAGGAGGAGGAGGAGACAAGGATATGATGAAGAGGTAAGGAAGAAATGTAGGAGAGAGATGGAGTGGGAGTCTGCCTTTGAATTTAAAGGGACTGCAGATGATTGACAGCATACTAAGTACATGTCAACAAAGTTTGGCCCTTTAACTCTTGTTCAGAGGTGTTCAGTAGGAGGCAGTTTCTTCCTTTTCAGTCACTGAAGACCTTCATCAGGTCCCTGTACTCCCTTTTGTGTCCAATCCTGACGCCACAGTATCAGATTACTTCTGGATGAGGCAGGGCTCAGAGTTGTACTTCAGTTGTCTAGTTGTCCACTGTGTGCAACAGAAAAGGAGCTAAAACAGTCAACTCTGGAGCCCCAGTGCTGCTTACCGCCGTCCCAGAGACACAGTTTCCCAGCCTGACGAACTGTGGTCTTCCTGGCAGGTAATCTGTGATCCATGTGGTCTCAGTTGGCAGAGAAGCAGAAGCTCCAGGGTATTCATGATGTATGATGCGAGGGCCTCCATTGTGTAGTCGTTTAGCTAGTCCAGACGCCCTACTTTCAATACCGGTACAAGACAGGATGTTTTCCACAGAACTGGGACGCTCCCCATGTATAGACTCAGGTTGAAGATCTGAACAGTGCTTAAGCAATCTCAGACACACTTTCAAAACAAAACTTTAGTACCTTTACTTATAGTGGAGTATTTTTACAGTGTTGTATTTGTACTTTTACTTGAGTACTTCTTCCACCAATGCTATTTGCTTTGACTGCTGCTACTATCAGACAGTATCTGTGTGTGTTTCAGGTCTCAGTCTGCAGTGGAACCAGGAACTCTCCGACAAACTGAAAGAGAGACCAGCACGCCACTACTGGCCCTGGACTGAGCACACAAACACGCACGCTAGAGCCGTCACACACAACAATCATCACACATGTACAGACTTACAGAACACTAAAGACAAAATCCACTTTAACACAAACACAAATATTCTGTCTATATAAACCACACACACACACACACACATACATACATGCAGCACCAGTTTTGTATTAAGGAGATGGATTTGAACTTTTGTCCTGTTGACCTGAACATTGTCCAGTGACTGAAAACACACACACACACACACACACACACACACACACACACACACACACACACACACACAGTCAGTCCTGTCTCTGAGCCATCTAATGCCTCCCAGCTGAGCCTCTCTCCAGCCTGATGTCCAAGACAACAACAACACGCTCTGAAGTGTGTGTTTGTGTGTCATCAGAAACAAGCAGGAATGTAACACGGTTTTGGATGTTTCTGTGAACCGAAACATCCGAAATGTAAAAGCTGAGAATCAAACGTGTTGAAACATGAAAGGATTTGGTGAAACTTACAGATAGGACAGCAGGCCATGTTAGCGAAGAAGATGGTAAGACAAAACAACGATTAAATATACAATCATATCCTTATATAAGAAACATTTAGAGCAGGTTGCACCAACAAGGATTCATTTAAACAAATATTAAGTCTGATCACATTCTGAACCTTATTTATGTAGATAAAATAGATTTTTTTCAAGTTGCACTATAAATATTAATAGATTTAGTCACTCATGTCATTTATTTTTCTTACTTCAATTTGGGGGATAAACATGCTCTAAGTTTGGAACAACGGGATGTTTTGAGTCAGTTAGGCTGTGGGCTACAACTTGAGCACCAAACACCAACATTAAAAGAAAATGTTTCCAAATTAACCGTGATAAAAATAAAAGTTGGAGCCTTAAATCTAAACTGTTTGTGGAAAAACTCAGTTTAATTTACACCAGGTTTACACTAAACTTGTATAAATAAGCAACTGTCTGCTAACAAGTTCACATTAACAACTTAATGAGGTGATAATTGTGGTTACAACTTGTTTCTGCTGCCCCCGAGTGGCCAAAAAAATCAATCCAGCTTTAAAGAACCATTTCACGTTAATCTTGTTTAAATTTGCGCTGCAAACAGAATGATAAGAAAAGTCATGACTGAATATAATCCTTGTTGGTGAAACCCAGACTTTAATGTTCGAAAGAGTATTTATCTTCAGTGTTTTCTGAGCTGTGACTCTAAAATGTGAATCTAAAGTTTGTTTAAGGTAACTGTACGGTTCATGGCGGCTTCATCGCTACTCTACATTCTTTATCTACTTACTCGAGTATTTCCTACAACTTATAAATCAAAACACTTTGAATTCAGCCAAATTTTTGTCTTTAACTGAGTTTAATGGCCTGAAATCTGAAAGAAATTCAGTGGGGGTTGAAATATTTTCACATCAGTTATCAAAGTAAGGAAGGACCATGTAAAATAAAAAAATCACTTTGGTAGAATAATTTCACCTTTTTATTTCATGTAAAACAACAAAATCACATTTCAAAATAAAAGCACTGCACATGTTGCCACAAATTGCCAGATGCTGAACGGATCACATGCATGAACATTTTATAAACAGTTCTACCAGAGTGAAAAAGTATTGAGCTGTGAAGAAACTACCGGATGCCAAATTTTCACCTTTAACCTCAACTACAGTGAAGGGAAAGATTGTTTTTATTAAATTTAACTTATTTGAAGATTGTATATTATTGTTATAAGTATTATTACACAGTAAAAAAGTGACACTCTTGGCCGATTTTATCCAGAGATATTTGAAGTTAAATTATCTTCAATTCCTGCTATGAATATAAAAATCTAAGAGCAAAACCTACTAGTTAAAAACATCAGATTTGTGACAAAAAAAACATTTGCAGGTTGATAAATTCACTTTGAAATTTTCTGGATATAATGTGAATTATTTGTAAATATAAAGGCCAAGTTTGTCATTTTTTGCAGTGTCTGACTCATCAGGGCTACACTGAGCAGTGATCTGATCTCCACTCGACTGTAATGTAATGTATTTCCTTTCAATGAATGTATAAAAGTAAACATTTACACCAACATGATTGTGTTGTGTTTCACTTAACAGGTTTTTTTTAAAGGAAACATTGAAGGAACCGTTAGCAAAAAAACAATAAATTGTGTTAAAGGATGGGGAAACATCCATCCATCCATCCATCCATCCATCGCCAACCGCTTATCCCGTTTACAGGGTCGTGGGGGGGCTGGAGCCAATCCCAGCTGACATTGGGCGAAAGGCAGGGCACACCCTGGACAGGTCGCCAGTGGATGGGGAAACATACCAAAATGTATTTTAAAATAAGATAAGAACAAGAATAAGATTTTAATTTTATCAAACTAAACTACTGTATTTTTGTATTTCAAGCTATTTGATCGATCCCTTCACCAATACAGTGACAGAGCTGATTAAGAGGAAAATGATCTCAACAGCTTTTCTCTGCTTAATGAGTCATGCAATAACTCTGAAAGGCCACCATTTAAGAGATCAAATATTGTAATATCATCTGTTTCCACTCGGCTGCTCCCAGTATCGTGCCCCAGTCAGCTCATTGAACCTACTTTTAACCCTACAGGAGTAGAGTTGGTGCTTTTATATTATTTTTTGACAATTCAGTTCATGTCAAAAGAAAAACATTATGTAACAAGTTATAAAATGTTCTGGAATTCAGTTTGTGACCAATCTTTAAGACAGCACTGGCATTTCACCAAAATCCAGAAATATTTAAGTGACTAAAAACAACTCAATCAATATTTTTATATTAACAATGGATCTAAATGACAACATAAAAGTGAAATAGATATTTCATAGTGACTAACCCACATATAATTATCACCAGAGTTTGTAGTTCTTTAGTGAAGTTTTCTGCAATGACACACTCTGTTGGGATAAACTGGTAAAATAGACTATTTAAAAATAAATAAAAATATACTCATGCATTAATAACAATGATACATGATTATTAATGCATGACTGAAACATGATTCTGACTCCAATGATTTGGAGTCAGAAACATGTTTAAGTTTGTAGACGTCAAGAAGCTTTGATTAAATCAAAACTTTCTACAGGTTTTATCTTCTTGTTTCTGTGTGTTACAAATTGTTATCTGTTAAACTGTGAGACATGTCTGGTATTGGTGGTAATAAGCAGAACTTCAGGGAGGGAACTTTATGCATGCAGGCGGGATGTTGCTTTTTCACATTAACTTCAAAAATATGTTAGAAATATAGTGTTAATTTACTGCAATTCTCCATCAATCCAAAAGGTGGAGCTGCAACAAAAAAGCAAAACAGAAGAATCTTTTTAAATTATGTTGTCATAAACAGAACTAATCTGCAGAGGCACTTTGGGTGTAAAAGATGAATGAATTAAAGTCCAGGGCCAGGTCTAGGTGGAGGAGGTAGCTGAGTGTGGAGCAGAAGGACAAGCTGATGTTGCTGCTTAAGCCTCTCTGGATCATCAGGACACAGCTGATCCTCTCTCAACACCACCACCTTTCTCATCACTCACACTCTGACAGAGATCACTTCCATCTGGTGAGAAAAGAAGACAGACCGCAGAAGTCATAAATCAGAGTTTACAGAGACTCCCCTTCATCAGCTGGCAGTCAGTGATACAGCACATCCAGTATAAAGACCAGCAGGGACTTCAGTCCTGTTCAGGCCAGAAGTGGAGTGGCTGTGTAGTGTAACCAGCTTCCTTTCAGCTCTCATGATATCGTATTGGAGTGAACACACTGAGACCTGCAGAGACTTTGGGCATCAAGTCGGTTTACTCTGCAGATTTCACTCAAGTCCACAGTGGAAATAAAGTGCTGAGAGTCCCTGAACGCATCATGACTGCAGAGATAGAGATATTCATTGCTCAATGTAATGATGGATTTACTGCTGTTAGGGCTCAAAGCTTTTAAAAACCAGCGGCTCAGTCACATTTGAATATTTTATCTACTTTTAAAATATTACAGAACAAATATGTAAATATGGAGTCTTTTCTAAAACATTTGGACAAAACTAAAGACACATTGACAGATGGTAAAAGCAGCCACTAAGAACTACTGTGTTTAGTCTAATACTGCTGAAACCAGCATGGACTGACTCCAACACTTCACTGACCTCAGAATCTCCAGAGTACAGTTTGGATCCTTCACAAGATCAGACAGCAGCTTCACTCCTGAATCCTGCAGATCGTTGAAGTTAACCTTCAGCTCTCTAAGATGGGAGGGGCTGGACTTCAGAGCTGAGGCCAGATAAAAACAGCTGATCTCTGACAAACTGCACCAACTCAATCTGAATGAAAAATAAATTATATGTTTATAATCCAATCAGATGTGTTCAGGTTTTAAATGTTGAAATCATTGTTTTTCTGCCGTCAATGGACTAAACCATTGAAGAGGAAAATAGACTTTAGCATTAAGATACTCAGTGTGGATCAGTATAACCTCAGCCTTATGTCTACAGTTTAGTGTCACCACAACTTTCACATCATATTAATCTCAGCACAGAAGTAAAAAATGGTGTCTGACCTCAGAGCCTCCAGTCTACAGTGTGGATTCTTAAGAAAATCACACAACAGCTTCACTCCTGAATCCTGCAGCGTGTTGTAGCTCAGCTGCAGCTCTCTAAGATGGGAGGGGTTGGACTTCAGAGCTGAGGTCAGAGAACCACAGCTGATCTCTGACAAACTGCAGCGCCTCAGTCTGAATAAAGAATAAAATAAACAGATAAAAATCGATTTCTAATTCAATCTGTTATGCTGTCGTTGGTAGCCATTTAGTTCATGTAAACATTTGCTTTTTCTATTGCAGAGCCTCGGCCCCTTGTACAAAACTGTGTGATTCCCCATCAAGTACTGGTCCCTTCAGACATGAGACCTCCAAGTTATTGGACCCTGAGGTGGGAAACTCTGAGTTTTCGGTTCCAGAACATCTGATCAGAATAAGTTCAATCAGCTCTGAGTATGCTGAGCCTGATGGAAGCGCTTGTCTGGGGATGAAAAAAACCCATCATCAATGGAGCTCTGGATACTACTTCACCATGGCAACAGGTAAATAAAGGCATAGCCTCCATTTTAATCAGGTGGAGCTAGAAATATGAATGGTGTGAATGCGGACTGTGGTTCTAAAATGCAGGAGTGGAAGAAGGATTAATGCGATCAATGCCTTAACATTATTAGGCTAATATACAGCGTTGCTCATTAATCATTTACCAGACTGAAATTTCCTTAATGAATGATAAAGTGCTACAGCTGATTACATTCAATTTTAAATAGGAAGGCGATATTTATAAGCTGTAACCCGACGGGACAAAATTCAGGTGGC
Organism: Lepomis gibbosus; assembly: GCA_029875015.1. Taxonomy (NCBI): domain Eukaryota; kingdom Metazoa; phylum Chordata; class Actinopteri; order Centrarchiformes; family Centrarchidae; genus Lepomis; species Lepomis gibbosus. The sequence continues at coordinate 4,673 of JAPMOB010239429.1, read as the reverse complement.
AATCAACTACCTGATTTCTAAAATAGGTGGGCTATAGATCAAATATAAGACACAGTTTACTGTTTAACCTGTGATTGTAAAGTCACAGTCACACCCAGCAGGTTAGCCTATTTATTATTTATTGGAGTGGAAAATGTGTCTATAGGTTAAAGTTTTAGATTTCTATTTTACATTAATAAAATCTTGCTCATTTTGTCTTTTATTAATGCTGTCAAAACAACTTTTAGCAGGTAATAATGAAAAACTCACATTAAAACCTTATTTATACCTGTTTGTTTCAGCTGCACCACAGTCATCCTCACTCAGAAAGTCACATTATCTCCTGTTGATAATGACGATAGGAGTGTTCCAATCAGTACGACTAGCCTACAATATGAAAGATTACTGTTCATTGATTAGTTTTATAGGTTACATATTAAACAGTGCAGTTACTGTAGTAGGCTAATTTAGCCCACAGTCAGTGTTTTCAGTGCATCTGCCCACAGAGTCGCAGTGTTATACCTAAAGACGGACATAGATTTTATTCTGTGCAGAGGATAAATCCACGATGTGTGGAGAGTTGTCCTTACATCGATGACAGATTGATCATAAAGCGGTCATGTTCAAGATCATGTATAGGTAAAAAAACCCTAATAGCCTATCTAACCAGGAGTTTAAAGTTTTTAAAGATGTAAATGTGTTCAGATATGTGCTTTGATATCAACAGAATGAAATGAAAAGAAATGAAACGGTGTGTCAGACAACCGCCTCAGGCTCCGCAGGAGGGGAGGATTTGGAGAGAAACTGACGGCCAGAGGAGGTTAGGTTCACAGCATAAGTTGCTGGAGTTACTGATCTAGGGATTATCTGAACTCGCCCTCTGAAACAGAAAACCCTGAAACAAGTGTCCCTCATCTCAGGCTTAACATACTCAGAATATTCACTAATCCCGCTTTCTGAAAGGGGCCCAGATTATTGTAGTTATCTGGTGTATCTCATCGTCTTTGTACTGAATGATAGTTACGTACTGTAACTCCACATTCTATGAGTATAGGCGTAGCCCACTAAGGCTCTCGCTATTGGGTTTATCCTTCATGCACATGCACAGCACTGAAGAGTTTTATCTACGTCCACCAGCGGTTTGGTACTCAACCATGGTCTCACCTTGTCTATAAATGGCCGTGAGACCTGGCATTGGGCTCCCAGACGACTTTTTCTTCACTTTAAACCAGTCAGGCCCATCGCTTAGAGGGCTTCTGAATTTACAGTTCGTAACTATCACTTTATTTCATATACACTTCGCCCTCTAAGGCCATTGCTAGAGGTGAAGAAGGATAAGTCTGCACCTCACTGGGCCCATATGGTACCACCAAGCAAAGACACACCTGCCAGAGCATTAATAAAAGACTGTTCCCATTGCATTACGCAGCGTGTTATGCCACACCACCCATGCCCATTAGAGCGGCATAGTAGAATATAACGTATGAAAATGTGGTCCACCTCGCTGTCCAACGCCACAGACAAAGAGACGCTTCGCTCTTGCTCTGATGCCCTCCAGGGGAGTCTCGCTGGAGGATAGATATGCCTGTGATCTGGCCTCGCACAGCCAGTGAGACAGTTGCTGCACAGAGAGGGGAAGACCCAATGACTGATCCCTGTACTACGCAAGCAAGCACTGTGAATGACGCCAAGCAGCCATGCACGCAATACAACCTGTAAGGAGGCGGGAAGAAGCCAGTCAGAGTAATCACTCTTGACCTAAAAGTGCTTGTGATGCTCTTGAGCATGGAAGCAGGGTTGGGGCACAGAACAGCGAAACTGCAATTCCCCTGGATCCTGAGGAACAAGGGAGCCACAGAGAGGGCAGCCAAGTCGTTGAATCTCTTGGCAGATGTCAGAGCCAGAAGCAGAATGGTTTTGGCTGAGAGAAACCTCAGTTTCGCTGACTCCAGGGGCTTGTAGGAGGTGTTGAGTGTTTTCCCGTGCAGAAACAAACCCCGAATCTGCTCCAGATCTCAGTGATCAGATCAGGCAGGATGCGACACTCGTGGCAAAGGAGATACCGGGGTCCCCCGGGAGTACTCCCATGCAGGACGCCAACTGAGCTTGGCGTCCTGCATGGGTAGGAACAGGGCAAGGGGAGAGCTGTTTGGAGACCCTTGAAGGAAAGAAGCGGAGCCGTCCACCTTCTGCCCTTCAGGAAGCAGTTAATCCAGAGCTTCATCCAGTAAGTGGGTGGGAAGCTACACCTCCTTGTCCTGCACAGCGAAGTTTCTGTTCGCAGCTGTCTTTTCTCAGGGGAGAGACAAGCGCAGTGAGGGCAACTGGCACTGGGGTCAGTGCCCAGCTGGAATCCTGAGGTCCGAGGCAAGCTTACACCGGGTATGGAAATCCACAGGCAGGAAGAAGACTGTACAGCAGACATGGCATAATGCATGATGCTGCTGTCATCCTGCCCCACTCAAATCAGCTTGGTGAAATTTTTCCCCCCGTTCTTTATCAGCTCTTAAGAGGTGGATGGATTATCTCGGCAAAAAAGAAGACTGCCACTAACACAGATTTTGACAGATTTGTGAATATTTGAGCGATATAGACTTTTTGTGTACATAGAAAAAGTCTTAGATCTTTCAGTTCAGCTTAAGATGAATGGGGGCAAAAAAAGTGTTGCATTTATAATATTGTTCAGCGTAAGAATCAGTAGAATACTTAATTGCTAAAATAATTGATAGACGCAGCCCTAATGTCAACAAAGATTAATAACATGCTGCTGATCTCAGGCCAGTCAGGAATTAAAGAAGAAATACTACCGTATATTGATCCTTTAAACAGCTGCATTTGTAAATATGCTTTGATACATGTATGTGTGTGTTCTGAAGGAACAATATCAATGATCAGGCATTATTTGTGAAAATACACTGAAACCTACAGAAATAATATTTCTACTCCAACACAAAACTATCAATTTTAAACAATATAAGTTCAGCTGATCTTCTGTACAGATGTGACCGTTTACCAAAAATCAATTTACTTTAACAACTAACTGCGGCATTTACTACAGTTTCTTTTAGAAACACAAGCATTTTGTGACTGCACACTAAATTCAGTACAAGAAAAGGATCAGATGGAAATTTACAACTTTATGGATGTAAGATATGTATAAACATAAATTAGATTTATCTGTTAAGAAAGCATAGAAGATCAACAATAGTAACATAGAGTCAATGAACTGACCTCAGGGTCTCCAGTCTACAGTCTGGACTCTCCAGAAAATCACACAGCAGCTTCACTCCTGAATCTTCCAGCTTGTTGTTACCCAGCCATAGCTCTCTCATATGGGAGGGGTTGGACTTTAGCGCTGAGGCCAGATAAGCACAGCTGATCTCCGACAATCTGCAGTCCCACAATCTGAATAAAGAAATAATAAAGTAACTTTAGAAGACAGTAGGCCTTTCCTCATTTCTCGTTTTGTACTTCCTCCACTCCATGCATCGCATCTTAGTCCTTCGAGATGACACTCTGAGATCAATTTCCAGGTCACAGGCAGGAGAATGGAGGATTGAGTTGGCACAAAATAGATGAGAAGAGCCAAATGCGAATGCTGTTAATTCCATAAAGACGTAGTGACTTCACCTCTTAAACTCTGCCAGCTCCACCAATGGCTCCATCTATACAAGCTCATGTTTTGCAGCCAAACACAAATAAAAACCCACAGAAACTGATTTAAGATTTGACTCAAGATCCCAAAGTTTCCAAAGATGCCAAATATGTCACTGAAGAAGAAAATGTATTTTAGCATTAAGATACCCAGTGTGGATCAGAGTAACCTCAGCCTTATGTCTGCAGTTTAGTGTCACCACAATTTTCACATTATATTAATTTCAACACAGAAGTAAAAAATGATGTTCTAACCCCAAAGTCTCCAGTCTACAATGTGGACTCTCCAGAAAATCACACAGCAGCTTCACTCCTGAATCCTGCAGCTTGTTGTCACTCAGCTGCAGCACTCTCAGATGGGAGGGTCTAGACTTCAGAGCTGAGGCCAGAGAAGCACAACTGATGTCTGACAACCTGCAGAGACTCAATCTGAAAATAGAATAAATGATGGAGAAAAAATTTATACTCCAATCAAATGTGTAGCTCAATATAACTATTTCGTATTCATTGAGGTTTTCCCTAAAATAGGTAGAATGTAACACAATGACAAGTGTTATTACAATTAAATACAAAACTTCGCAGAGCTCTTTAACACCTGTCCCAGCACGTTTGAAGTTCTTTCCATGTCGCGGGTGCAGTCGTAGGTGTACAGTGGGAACAGGAGGGGCCTGAGCACACAGCACTGGGGGGGCTCTGGTGTTGAGCACTAGAGTGGAGGAAATGTGGCCACCAGTCTGAACTGTCCAATATTCAGTTGCAGAGTGGGGTAGTCGAGCCCAGAGTGCTGAGTTTCGCTGATCAGCTTAATGGGGGAAATTGTATTGAATGCTGAGATGAAAAAGCAAACTGTTGAGGCTCAAGGCCGGCTTGGATGTTGTTCTTTATGTGCTGCAGGACCAGTTTGACACTTAATTAGGAAATGTGTTGCAGGATAAATCCTACAGTTTCCATAATAATGTGTGTAACGGCAATTTTTCGTTGCTTTACATTTAGTCCTGATCCTTTTCCATCGTGCACAGGTAGGGAAATGAACTTACGCA
>JAPMOB010239425.1:1893-39072 GCA_029875015.1 Lepomis gibbosus | reverse complement strand
CCCCCCGTCAGGTTTGTCCCTCACTCATGTCATTGCCAGAACTCTCTGGGGAGTCATCCTTAGTTGTTCTGCTTTAATCTAGGAAATGCATAGCTGTATCTCGTGAAATTACAGTCTACTTACAATTAGCGTAACTTAACGCAACCAGTAGCAGATTCAGAGGTGGACTCTGAGGTATTAGTGTAAGCTATGTAATCAATGATTGATAATGCAAGTTGGGAAATAACTATTTTACAGACTTGAGTTGATAAAGAATTGATCAATCTGTAAAGAGTGCCAACACATCCATGTACTTTCCTAATAATATTGTCAAAGTGTAACTTGAAGGTGAGTTTGAGGTCCAACCAAAGGCCAAGATATATAAATTCATCAACATTCTGCATTCTCCCCCTCTTGATGTCCTATCAGCTCTGTATAAAACATACTTATCACCTCATTCCTACCTCATCATTAGTGATTTTGTTACAAAGCCACAATTCGGAAATACTCCAGTTTCTCCAGAGGTGTGAATCCTCTGACATATATAGCAATTATCAGATGCTTTGGATAAAAGTGTCAGCTAAATGACTAATTGTAATCATCATTATTATTATTATCAAAAGTTCACATACCCTGCACTGTGAATGGTTACATGGTGTGTAAAATAAAAGCATGAAAACATAATTGTTTGTCTGGCATTAGTTTAAGCAGACTGTGTTTGTCTATTGTTGACTTAGATAAAGATCAGATCACATTTTATCATTACACCAACTGATGCAGAAATCCAGGTAATTCCAAAGGGTTCACATACTTTTTCCTTTGTACTGTCGTGAGAATTTGTGTTTGCCCCCTTCCTGATTGCTTTTTTTTTTTTTTGCATGATTGTCACACTTAAATGTTTCAGATCATCAAAGAAATTGAAATATTAGACAAAGATAACAGAAGTAAACACAAAATGCAGCTTTTAAGTTAAGGTTTTTATTATTAAGGGAAGAAAACCAACCCTACCTGTTTGAAAAAATGATTGCTCCCCCCCCAACATAAATCAACTGAGGTTTATCACAAAGGCCTGATTACTTCCACACCTGTTCTCAATCAAGAAATCACTTAAATAGGACCTACCTAACAAAGTGAGTAGTCCAAAAGATCTTCAAAAGCTAGACACCATGCTGCGTTCCAGAGGAATTCAGGAACCAAAGAGAAACAGAGTAATTGAGATTTGACACTCTGGGGATGTTAGAAAGCCATTTCTAAATCTTTGGGACTCCAGTGAACCACAGTGAGAGCCATTATCCACAAATAGCGAAAACATGGACTCATCCAAGAGGTCACAAAAAATCCCACATCATCCAAAGAACTGCAGGCTTCACTTGCCTCAGTTAAGATCAGTGTTCATGACTCCACCATAAGAAAGAGACTGGATGGCGGGGGTTCAAAGATTAAAACCACTGCTGAGCAAAGAGAACATAAAGGCTTGTCTCAGTTTTGCCAGAAAAGTATTTTGGGAAAATACTCTGTGGACTGACGAGACAAAAGTTGAACTTTCTGGAAGGTGTGTGTCCCACTACATAGGGTGTAAAAGTAACAGCATTTCAGAAAAGGAACATCATACCAACAGTAAAATACAGTGGTGATAGTGTGATGGAGGACTTGCTGTGGTAAATGGAACAATGAATTCTGTCAACCAAAAAATCCTGAAAGAGCTTGTCAGGCCACCTGTTTGTAACCTCAAGCTGAAGCACACTTCAGCAGGACAATGATCCTATTGTCTATAGCTATGTAGGTTTGGATTTTTTTCCCTTAATAATAAAAACTTCATTTAAAAACTGTATTATGTGTTATTATTATTTCAATTTGTTTGATGTGAAACATTTAAGTGTGACAAACATGCAAAAAAAAAGAAATCAGGAAGGGGCAAACACTTTTTCATGTCTATACTGACATGATGTGGGTTTTATGCTTTTAGATGTCCAGACTGTCTGTAGTAACAGTAATATATTAAAACTATTCAGTGGTAGGACTCAAACCAGTATGTTGTATGGTCTGAACTAAGTACATAATGAGACATTGTACTGTATATAATTATGCCACTGCGTCACTCTTACAGAAAGTGAAGGGTTTCTCTAATCGTTCACGTAAGGCCAGGATGATGTCTGAGGTCAAGGATGAAAATGACCTGCCTCTGTTTGGAGAATGGCAGACTGAAGAGTACCAGCCGCCTATAGCTGTGGATGGGAAGGTATCCGTCTTTGTGGACTTGAATGATAACTGTGAGGAACGAGTCGCTGAGGCAAATATTAAAATATAGCTGAAAAAAATGAATGCATATTTTATGAACAATAATTTCAGAAGAAAAGATTTGCTTATAAATGAAGAAAGAAGAGGTGAAAAATAATGACAAAAGGACACAAGCTCCCAAAGCTCAACATTTTACAACAGTGTTGTTTATATGTTGTTTGTTCCCTTTAGGTTCCTCGTAATGAGTACGGTAACGTCTACTTGTTTAAGCCCTGTATGTTACCGGTGGGCTGTGTTCACCTCAGGCTGCCCAACCTGCACCGCACAGCCAGGAAGCTGAACATCGACGCCGTCCCTGCGGTCACAGGCTTTGACTTCCATGGAGGATACTCACATGCTGTGTAAGACACTGAGAAACGTCCAACTGAGACAGGAGCGATTAAACACAAGGAAGCAGGGGAATGTGATCAGTACAGGAGGATGGGAATGATTTTACTCCAGTGTATTCATTGTATCTGAATTCTTGTTTTATTGTTTGTTTTTAACAGTTGCTTTTATCTGTATGTTTTTGTGAAAAGAAATATCAGCCCAAGTTGCTTTTTTTTATAAATACTCTCACATACTTACAGTACACTTGTATCTGGGTTATTTTTAAAATATATTTTTCAAAGCTTAGTTGTTTTATTTTTTAATTCCCACATATTGTAAAAAACTCCTGCACAGTTATATATATTTTTTGTTAGTTCTGTTGCCTACTCAGGAAAGAGTACTTATTCTTTTACTATTTATTCTCTCAGGTAAAACTACTCCATTGGGAACATTTGCAAAGTATTATATATATGAATATTTAATATTTTTATATTTAACAACCCAAAGTCTGCATATCGTACACAAAAACTACTCGCTGGATGTTATAAAAACCTTAAATATCAGGGAGAAAATTATATTTGTGTGTGGTGTTTCAGGACTGACGGTTACATTGTGTGTGAGGAGCATGAGGAGATTCTCAGAGCAGCCTGGGTAGAAGAACAAGCGCTTCAGAAACAGAAGGAGAAAGAGGTATGTGTGACTTACTTTGTTCTTTTGTGTCTTTTTATTTTGAACTCCTTTGAGAATTATTGAATAGAAGCTTATAACTTCCTATGACGGTGCATGAATTGTTTTGCACTTAATATGAGAAGAACCCGTTAATTAAAACACACCACATAACCTTTTCTTCTCTTCCACTTTCCAGAAAAGAGAAAAGAGAGCAATCTCCAACTGGACTCTGCTTGTGAAGGGGCTGCTGATCAGAGAAAAGCTTAAACAGCGCTACGGCAAGAAGAACCAAGGAATGGTGAGCCTTGTTCACAGGGAGATGGGTGCTGGACTTTCATCTGATGAGGAGGCGGTTGAGGGTGGAAGTCCTGGAGCTAAGACTGCATCTGAAACTCTGGCCGTGTCCTGGCCCCAGAACAGACAAGCAGAGGAGGGTGGAGGTAGCATCAGCGAACTGAAGAAGAAAGGAATGACAAAACGAGAAAAGAGAGGACAAGAGAAACATTTGTTCCCCTTTGAGAAAGTGTGATGTCAGAGATACAAAATTACATTCTGATTTAGTTAAATCAAGATTGATTACCCTCAGCTCCCAAAAAAAGCACTTAGATGTCTGCTCCTGATGTTTACTTAAAAAGTGTTCACACAACATACCTTGAAGCAGGATAAAGTATGCTTTGTCCAAAACAAATTTGAAATGCATTTTTGCAAGGCTGGTCAACACAGGAACATTTTGCTGTAACACTAAAAGCGAAAAGAGAGAAGAAAGAAGCAGAGGAATGTTTTGTTGTGAAATGATCTGTAGATTGATCTGTTTCCTATAGTGGTGATAAAACATACATTAAACCTGCTTTGATCCGTCACTGTAAATATTTCTATTAGCCTATATGTTTTATTGGCAGCTTTTTGTATGAAAAAGACACATTATATGCCAAGATGCCAGTGGAATAAAACATGCATAGTATCAAATCCAGAATGTGTGGTTTTGTGCAGAAGAGTATTGTGTAACAGAGAACAAACACTGTAAATGTGAGAACAGGGAAGTGTGTTTATAGTTTATGTGTATAACATGGCATAAAGACACACTGCTCATCATTCACCTGAGTATCTGAAATACACTCAGCCATCTTTCAGATATCGGTGTGCTCCAAAACGTGACCAGTACAGTGCTGGTTTGAACTAGGTGGACATTGTTTCCATTTCAGTTCACCATACAAAACAGCACATACCGCTTACACTGACTTGAACTGATGGCCTTTCATCAATGGCAAGTAAACACAATAACCAATGTAGCAACAACATTACAAACAATAAGGCTTATAACCATATTTATCATGGCTTGTAGTGGCTGAAATGAATATTAACAACTTCCAACACATAAAAGCTGTGAAATGATTAATTGTTACCACACTCCTTCCTGTCTGTTACTGGTTGGACTTAAAATTCATCTCATTCATGTTCCTACATTAGTGGACATCAAATCTAGCATAAAAGTCCAAAGACGCCTTGCTTCACACAGCTAAAGCCAAATTCTATTTTTTGTTTTTAAATTTCCTTCCTCATTTGACTGGGTGATTTTTTTTATTTGTGCTGATCTGAGGGACATCCAGACAGAGATTACCCAGTATTCTTATTCAATCTCAAGTACACACACGTGCAACAAGTTTTCCAAAAAAACATCTGCATCAGATACTTTTAACACTGGCAGTAAAATGTGCGTCTGCATGTGCTGGTAAATCTTTGGGTTTATTTTATGTTCATAAAAGTAATATTCTAGCTTCATGAATTCTAATCGATTTCTAACTTGGTTTAAATATTTTTCAAGAAAAGTTCACAGGCATTCCTTACAGTGAAAATTATTTTTATATGTGTAATTTTGCACTAATAACAACTGATTGAACTGTTGTGAAAGAGCAAACATCAGCTGCATTAGATGCTGATGCATCTTCCTCCTCAGCATTTCAAGACCAATTACAATGCATTAACTCCACAGGCTCGACCACAGGTGCTGCTGAGAAGCACAGCAGAAGGTAATGCATTGTTTATTTATAAAGCCATCTGCCCTAAATCTTCAGAACTAAAGCCAATTTAGTGCAGTGTTTCCATCCAGTTGCAGAACCTCAGCACCTGCAGTTTCAGGCCAACCTGTGCCAACTACAGCCAAGGAAAGCAGGAGCAGTTTATACCAGCAGATTTTTCAAAATAATTTCTAAACTCCAGCATATTTAGACACATGCTATAAGCAATTTACACCACACACGTGAGGTTATAATGTTACACTGTAGAAGGCTTTAATGAAGTAATAGGCTTTCAGTATTAACAGTCATTACATTGTCTTCATGATGTGCTATGTAGAGTGTAAACACACACCATGGTTTAACTGTGCCCTGGTGGTCCAAGAATCAGTTTGTTAAAAAGATTTAACAACAAAGAGTTAGTATGATACAGAGCATAAAACCCAAAAAGCATAGACTACAGGGGGACTAAAGCTATACAGCCTGTAAAAGGTGTGTGATAAAGGGATTTAGTTGTGTCACTTCATGAAGATGAATGTAAAAAAAACTGTTACAACATTCATACAGTGATGAAAGACAGTAGGATGCGGGTGGTGTGGGGAAACGACATTGGTCATCTAGATGTATGTACATAAGAATGGCCATTAAGTTATTAAAAAAATTGAAAGCCTGTAATTAACTTAAGATACTTACAGGTTGTTGTAATGTAGATATCTGTTTGTAAAAAGTAAAACGATGTTGCTGCACCGTTTACTGCTGAAGTACATATGGATAACATTGATACAAGTGAAACTGCTGCGTCTTGGAGGCTGACACGAGAAGCGCGGACGTGACGTCATAGATAAGTACCTCTTTACCCGTCTGTATTCCGTCAAACCACCCAAGCAAACGGAGTGTATATTGCGGTTTGGGTTTCCTCAAACTGATACCACTTCTGACTGCCAACTTGGACAGAACTGACGCTGCCCTGAGAGGTAAATACCACTGATTTGAACAAGTGGAAATTAATGCAGGGGTTGTTTAAATGTGCCTTTTTACTCCCGAGGGCCTTGTTTACATTTCAATCCCCGGACTAGAGTGGCTGAGAGGCGGAGGCACCGCTGGAGGCATAAGGTGGTTCCTAACCCGGCTAGCTCTTGAGTTGCAAATTATGCAATTAACGTTTTCTTGAAAACCTTTGCAAATCTGTTCTGAATGTACCCAATAATTGAACTCGTGTGTTTGGCAACTCGTAAACGTTAACTTCGCTGTTGAATATAACTGCCAGCACGCTAGCTTGGAAGCTAATCCGGCTAATGGTGAATTAGCCAGCCGTTCTGTGGATTTGACTTTAGATTATTTCCAGTCTGACTGAAATGCCTATGTGCACCAACAACCAAGTAGTTTTTGGGTTAGTTCATCTTTTCTCAAACATCTTAACGTTACCCCCCCCCATCCCCCAAGACGTGTTATCAACCCTGTGCTGATTCGCTGTGATACATTAGCCTAGCAAGATGTGTGTCACCCACTTTACTGCCTATTTTTAGCCTGGACTAAGCGGAATGTTTGCATTCAAGTGTCGCTGGACTGTCCCCGCCGCCGACTCGCAGGCTTCACGGCTATCCTTGTCTTCTTTTCAGGTGGATATTGTGCGAAGTCTCATTTGAACCCCGATGCCAGGGAACTGTGTTGAATGGTGTGTTTTGAACATAGCGGATACAGATCACTTGTCGATTATAAGCTACTGAGGCCATTTTCAACTGATGTTTTGAAGTGTTTTAAAAGTCATCATAGGCGAAATCTGACTGGGTAAGTAAGACATATGTGGATCAAGCTGCACAATATGGAAATTCCCCTAAACGATTAAATGGGTATATAAGACACATACAAATGTGTTTGCCAGCTCTATGCTGTCATTTATACCGTAAGTCCAATCATGCATCACTGCTTTGCTGTTGTGCGCTTGCAGTTATCTTGGTTTTAAATGAGTCTCTTTCCGTTTTGTGTTCAGTGTTACTGCCCAGTTTGCTACAAAGTTAAAAACAGTCATGCTTTGTCTGTTTCCCTCATCCCCAAAACTAGAACATCTTTTAAGTTAATCCTACAAACCTAGACATTAAGCCTGAACCAGTTCCTTATTCCCCACATGTGTTAAACAGTTCTACACTATAGTAAGATTGGGTAATACAGGATATGCTAGCAAAATATTGAATCTTCTGTCTTCGTAAAGTTCAATACATAGCTAAAACCAGACATAAGGAGCAGAAGTAGAATCACAGATAAATATGCAGGCAGAGAACAAACTGGAGAAGTTGAAGTAAAGAGGATTTTAATAGTTCATAACACCAAAATAGTCAAATGGGTAACAGGGTAGGGGTAGCTGTATTCTGATCAACTATGCAGGCAGGGAGGGACCTTGGATCTAATTCAATCACAGCCGTTGGCCTTTATATCATGGCCAGCTCGTCTTATAGTATGCAGTTGTCTCCGTGTCACACGGTAGTAAGTAAACAAAATTCTACTTTAACTTTTAACAGTATGCTCTTGCTTTATGGAATACAACATAATCTGTTGTAAAATGCCACAATATGAGCAGGCAGCTGTACATTTTCATTGAAAACTTTTTTCATTTATTTACCTTCAATTCTGCAGAGAAGAAAATTCTTGCGTCCCTTGTATCCAATCGTGGGTGTTTAATCCATTCTCTCATTCATGTTCTTTTCTTTTTCTTGTCATATGTCTCTTCACATGTGTTTTTTATGATGAAATGTAGTTTGGAGACCAGACACACCTTGGCTCCAGACTAACTTTTTCACTGGTAGCACTGGTGCTACCAACTTTCCTCAGTTGGTTGCACCAGCACTTAATTTGATCGCACCCCCTTTTTTTTATTGGTACTGTAATTCAATTCAAATTAGCTTTATTGGCATGACTGTGTAACAACAATATTGCCAAAGCATCTTACAAACTACATAAGAGCAATCAACCCCATACATTTCATTAAACAAGTAATTAAAGCGTATGTGTGTTTGTGTTAGAAAAATTAAAATATATTAAACTTTAAAATAAAATAAATAGATAATACTCTAAATGTGTGTGTGTGTGTGTGTGTGTGTGTGTGTATAGGAAAAAATAAAATAAATAATTAATTGATTAAAAAATAACAACAATAATTGAAACAAATCAGTATCAAATGTAAAAACAAAACAATTACTAAAATATCAGGCAATCAAAATAATAATAATTTTAAAATTTGTACAATTATTTATCAGTCTGAGTTTCCACTGGTTGTCTTCACTTCATGACATGAGGAGACATATTTTGCAGCAGTGGGGTATATTTGGGAAATGTTTGCAAAGTGTTCTTGTCTTAGTGTTTTATATTTAGGGCATGAGGTTAGTATTGTATTTGACTGCTGGTAAGAATTGTGGAGGGGCTCGGTGTGGAGGGTGATTCGTCGGGCCCTGCAAGTGTTGTTTCTTATTCTTGTTGTGAAACTTAAAAGAATCACGTTTAAACTGTGTTGACCTGGTGCCAATTTTAGAGATGCCTTCAACTGACCGTCTACAATATATACACAAGCATATCATTCCCCATGTACCACAACCTCCTCCCCGCATCCTTGTTAAATCTACATTTGTAAGCTGCAGATGCTCTATCAACAATCTAGTTGGATTGTGATAGTCTCTATCAGCAATCTATCCACAATCCACAATCATGTACTCTTATAATATTATAATGTTAAATAAAAAGTACAGTGTTCATTTAATAGTATCCTGTTAGTATAATATTAATATATTTATAATGTTACTATACTCATTTATAATTTCATAAGTTTGTATACTATAGCTTACCACTAGTATAATAATTTCAGTTACAGCAGTTTTATTTTTGTGTATAGTTTTTATTAATTTAATCCTTGCAAGAAAAATGCTCTACATGGTGATTAATTTACTCTCTAATTTGTTAATTCTGAGTAGGGCTGTGCGATTTGACTAAAATCTAATATCCCAATATAAGTCATTTCATATCCCAATAACGATATATATCCTGTTTTTTGTAAAATAATGAAAAATTATGAACTCATGATTTTTCTCTGCTCCAGACAGCCTTCATTTAATACCTTGAGTAAAATGCCACTTGTTGAAGTCATCATAGTTGATTGGTATTATTTTTATTATTAATGTCCTTGTTATGGACGACAGGCAAGGTAGTCTATTTTCTTTTCTTTTTTATTGTTGTATAAAAATATTCATGATCAGTAATCAGGGGATGGATGTCAGCTTGGGAGGTGTTTTTTTAGCTATTTGAAAAAGAGGGGAGTAGTGAAATAGTTTATTGACCACTGTCAGTTGTGGAAAAGGAAAGTTACATTTTTGATCTGTTTTTTTGAAAATGAAGAGCCACACTGGATCAATAAATCTTGAAGAACTAAATTAAAATATCTCCAAGTGCTTTTTTTCTTTTGTGGTGAGTCGCAAACATCCTCAAAATAGACAACAGTAAGAAGTAGAAAACGAGTGAGGAGTCTGCTTAAACAAATCACTAACCTACTCTAAAGACTAAAGAAGCAAGCAAAAGAAAAGAAAGCCTGCACATCCAGCTGATCACACCAACTACACCTGAAACAGCTGCAGTCGGAGGCTCCATGAGTAAAATCTGCTGATGTGCTGCTACTAAGCGTTTAATTATGACAGAATGCAGTGATCGCTTGGTGACAAGTGATATAAAGCATATAAAAAATATGTATGAGTAGTGTTAAAGGATAAAGGAGATGACACAAACAGAAAGCCAGGCTTGGGGTTGAGAAAGGTGCAATAGTGAAAAACATGTCTAAGACAGCAGCCGATGCTGACGCCAGTAAGTGCTGTGCTGGCATAATAATGTTTCCCAATCTGGTTACAAAAAGGATCGATTGAAGAAGCTGTTTAACTGAAGAAGTTTAGATGCTACTCACTACTGGGCTATTTTTTACTGAAAGGTATCAAGTACCGATACCCATCCCTGCTTGCAGGAGACCCACTGTTAAATGGTCTGTATTTGTATAACGCCTTTCTAGTCGTCCAACAGCTCAAAGCACTTTTACATTGTGTCACATTCGCCCATTAACACACATTCATACACTGAGCTTATTTATTAAATTAAAATTCACACAATAAATTCAGGATTCAGTATCTTGCCAAAGGACACTTCGACATGCAACTGGTAGGAGTTGGATTGAACCGCGGCTCTTCCGATTAACGGGCAACCCGCTCTACCTCCTGAGCCACAGCCGCCCCACTTATTTAGATTAAGAATTAAATTAAAAAATGACATGTAAGTCAAAAAATTCAAAAGAATGATGAATAATAACTTTAATCAGTCTTTTTCTCTGTCCTCAGCTTGACCTGTAACCAGCCAAATGAGTGACGGGGAGTGTGACTTCTTCTGCTTCTTCCGCTGCTGCTGAGTGTGCTCTCTAAGCGCCTCAGACCAACGGGAAGGCAGGGTGTCTCTGAACAGTGACACAAGGCGTTCGAAAGAGGCGTGGAAAGAAACGGCGACGTGCAGCTTCAAAGGAGCCATTTTAGCCAATCGGACCGCTTTGATCCGACAGGTAGGCGGGGTGTCTACCTGTCCGGGTGATTGATTCAATCGACTGAATGTCTGTGGATATGAACAGCCAGGCATCGGACAGCAACGAGGAAGACTTCGGGGTGAACTCTGAAGAAGAGGAGGATGAGGACGATGGAGGAGAAGAAGAGGATCAGGGTGACATTGATGCCTATTATGAGGGTGTGGCCAGCGATGTTGAGCAACAGGGCGCGGACTCCTTCGACCCAGAGGAGTACCAGTTCATCTGTCTTACCTATAGAGAGAGTCAGAAGGTGCTGACGGAGGAGGTTAACACTGTGGCTGCTGCACTGAAGGTGAGCTTGTGTCTGTAGCTGGGCTGTGTGATGCTGCACTGTGATAATACTGAGAATGAAATAAATTATTTCCATCATAGTATTTGTAAAAGTTGGATCTTTTAAAGGTTCAGTATGTAAGATTTAGTGGCATCTAGTGCCGAAGGTTGTGAGGGTTGCAACCATCTATCCAGTCTACCACTGCCCCCTAACCTTTCAAAGAGGGTAGGACACCTACGGTGTCTGACACAGCACAAACTGTGTCTCTTCTGAGACAGCAGAGAGTGACCAGTCAAGAAATGAAGGTTCTTTAGGTAGATATATTAACAAATTATATTTACTAAATGATTCAGTAAAACCATATGTTATTGTGACTTGGCCACTGACAGACAACGTGGAAAATGTAAGCCAAGAGTCTGAAACACTGTTTCTGCAACACAGTCCATTAAAACCCACAGAAAAGATAAAGTTTATACAAACACTGACAAGGGAAACACATTAATTCTCTGTGATCGTGGACCATCGCCAAAACTGCCCGCCAACAATAATATCTGAGCCTCTGCCAGATTATGGTGCTTTGATAGCGGCAAAAAATATAAATAAATAAATGCTTTCATAGCGGTGCTGAAATAGATCTCAGTCATGACAGCAGTCAACAGTTACTCTCATAATCACGTCCTCTTTAATGTTTTGCCTACAAAATATTATCAAGAAGCTTGTTTACAGTAATGCAGTATTGGAGTTGGACTGAGCTTTTACTTTTTCACTTTTTACCTTATACTTTAAGATAAAGAAGAAGTCTTACACTCAGTACCAGAGCCTGCATAGTTTTTGAAGTCTAGTTTATGCGCAGAAGAATGTGCACACATCTGTAACAACCTGTGGGTAAGTGATGAAACACCTGCACAGAGTAATAGTGAATCGAACTAGGTGGTATCATTAATTGTGACATATATTTGCAGTGTTTCCTCTAGGATTAAGTGGCGGTTGTGATTCATATTACTTTACCAACTCAGGAACATTGCCATAGTTACTGCCCAGCTAAGTTACCTGTCTTTACCGACACAACAATTGCATTAATCTGACGATACTGCCGCACCTACTGCTATAAAATGGGAGTAGCAAGCAGCTTCGGAAAGGCCTAGAGACTCTGTTACATTAACTTTAATGTTATCTATCAAAAGCTAACGATGTGTGTTCGGCAAGTTTACCGTTAACATTGCATAACGTCAGCTAACTGACGAGTGGGGCCATTAATGTTACTTTAGAACTTCCGTTCTAACACACGCATTTTGTTCCAAAGTTTTAACACCCAAAATTCAAACATTTCTCTAGTACATTTTGAGTTCTGTGCAGGATTCTTTATTATTGTAACACATAAATAAAATACTACAATTTTACTCACCAACTGGAGCACAGTCTTGTGGGTGTTCCCTTTCTCGCCAATAAATCGCGCAGCATGCCATTATTTGTCCTGTATCTGCATGAAGAAACGTCCAAACGGCTCAGATAGGCAGGGCTCCATGACTGCCTGTATTAGCTGAGCTATCAGACGGCAATCAGACAGCTAGCAGTGACAGTGGCAGCAGCCACCTTTCATTCGACTTGGTCACGGCCCTAATAATGCAGAACTTTAAGGATTAATATAATTTAAACAGGTGAGTTATAAAAAATTTAGCCCCCTCACATTTGTCATGAAGGGCAAAAGCTACACTACAACTTTACATGTTTTATTGTGCCGTAAAGTTGGGCATTTTAACATGGGGGTCAACCATTACCCCATGAGCAAGCGCTTGGGCACAGTTCCAAGCAAAAACTGTCTTTCAACAGGCAGAAACCTCGACCAGAACCTAGGCTAAGGATGGGAAGCCAACTTCCTCGACCAATTGGGTTGGGGGATAGGATATCTTCCTATTTATAGTTATCTTCAGTTTTCTAGGCTGATAATCAAGACCAAAGGGTGTAAATGTCTTGTGTATGGGACTGTTCAATACAATTTTTATTGATGAAAGAGGAAGCTACTTATTCATTTTATAATTGCAGAATCTTTAGTCTATGAAATAAAAATCTTAGTCCAAAGTTTTGGCTTACTTTGTGATCAATAACCCAAAAGGTATTCAATTTACAACAATAAAATGGAGAGCAAGCAAATTTTTACTTTTGAGAATCTGTGTTTAAAATTTTTTATTTGTAATTGGTTATAAAATTGTCATTGATGCATTTTCTTTTGGTGAATTAATTAATCAGTAACTTGTCTGAGTTCTGCTGGCTTTTAAATGTCCTACATTTTTGGCAGTATTTTGTTGGTATGCGACTTGTTATTTAGCCAGTATAAGGGGTACTGATGTGTTTACATCAGGATCTTGAAGCATTTCTCTGTCATTGTCAAAAGCTTTGAACTGAATATCATTGAAACAACATTTCAACTGTCTCTTTGTGTTTGGTCTTTCTCTCTCAGGTTTTACCAGCTGTAGCAAAGCTGATCCTGGTGCATTTTCACTGGCAGGTTACACAAATACTGGAAAGGTATGTATCCTCTGCTTCTTTCACCATTTCTGATCTTTTCATTTTAGTTATATTATTGCGCCATCCCTGCTTGTTTAATTCACCCTTCCCTTCCTCCCCTTTCTGAATAATTTTTCTTCTCGCAGGTTCCTGTGCAAATGTACATGTCATATGTTTTCATGCATAGGCAAAAACTCTCTAGCGCCATCTAAAGAGCAGCCCAGCATCATCTTTCTTTGAAATGTACAACATTTTTGTGGTAGATATGTCATGTCCAGACCTACAAAACAGCATCTTGGAGCGCCATAAACCCAACAGGAAGTTGTACATTTTGGATTTAATGATAATTTTTGGCGACACACTTTGTACTTTAACTCCTCCTCCTAGGGAATTAGTCCGATTGACTTCAAGTTTTCGTTGTGCAGTCCAATCCCACTGACGATTTAAAGTTGCACCAACAGTAAGTTGTCGTGCAACGCCATGCCTGTAGCGTGGCGTCCAAAATAAATGATTGGCCATGAAATAGGATGTTGTTTTAGCATGTACATGCTCACATCTGCAACAAACTTTACACATTTGATAAGAGTCGCGCCTTGAACACATCACCATGCCAATAGTCAGTTATACTTGTAGCACCACCTACTGTCAGCAGGAATTAAGATCTGTGTGATCATGATGTGATTAAAATAAAATGTGTGGCAAATTGAGAGCCGCCCAATGCTCCTTGCTTTAATTTGTCATTCTTTTTCTCATTTTCTTCTTCTCATTCTTCTGCACTGCAGTTTTAACTTTTCAATCCTCATCATCATATGACCCTTGGTTCTGTTCATGTTCCCAACAGATATAAGTCCAACTCGTCTCTATTGTTGTCTGACGCTCTGGTCCAGCCCAGCAGCACCTGCAGATCAGTCACTGTGAGTAATGGACTATGTGCAATAAATGTGAGGGCTTACTCGTGGAATTAAGCACATATACTGTTTAAATACCTCGTTTATAACTTTTTATTCAGATTTTTTTTTTAAATCATTCATATCTAGGATTATGACCAGACTTTGGTGACGAGACACGAGTTTGAGACAAGATTTTAACACTCTTTTTAAGAAATCTTTAATGCTGAATTAAAGCAACATTTTGAGCAATAAACAGTTAATTTCCTGCATTCTGGGGAATTTTTCTGCACCAATTTATGGTGGAAATATTTTTTATATATGTAATTTAAACACAAAATTCAGGTGGCAGGTGACAATTCAAACTATAACTAAATATATTGCAGTAAGGCTCTCAGGCATTCTGTATTGCTTTCAGATATGTTTTCTCTTGTAGCATCATCCCTGCTGAGTCAGCACACATTCAGGCATGATTTAGTCTTCCCTCCTCTTTTGTGTCTTTGTTAGGGGAAGAAACCTCACCTCAATATAAATTAATTCATTTTAATTCAGTTAAAGTTAGTTCAGTAAAGTTATTGACTCCTGGACTTTAAGAGCTCCTCTGTTTCTGCAGGTTTTTTGTTCATGTTCAAAACTTTTTGCACATTCACAAACACATAAGTTGTTCTCTGGCATGTCGAAGTCGTAATATTATAATGAGAATAATGTCATCATGTAATGAGAATTTATGACAATTTTTAAGTCTACCTCTTCTTTACTCTGCTGTGCATTAAGTTTTTGCTCTTCTGGTAGTATCCCCTTTAGACCATTTGACTGACACAGTTGGGGACTGCATTTGCATGAGAAATTGAAACCAACTGACAAGACCGGTTCACAAATCCACACACGTTAACTTCAGCACCTCGGATAAAGTGCAGCTCACAGTCCCAAATAGAGTAAAGATGCGCCGCAGTTTTTATATCTTTATAATGCAACTATATGACTTAGTTACCACTCAGTCACAACTGTTTGGACCATAAGGCTGGACTCGATTACTGTCACGGCGTACGCTGGTGTCTCATCAGCTGGGCGGAGTGTTATCAGTTATGCAGTTGTTTTGTTTGAATTATAATATGCATTCAGTTGACTGAATAACCACCTGCAACAGTAATTTAAACTTGTAATGGAGAGGGATACAAATTGTTTTTAATGCTTACAGCAAAATTCACATCAGTTTTGTTACCGATTTTATCAACAAAAAAAAACTGGTTTAAGCTGCTTGATAAATACCAGTGCTGCAGATATTGATACCTTTGATTTGATTATATTGTGCCATTTAACATGTAACAAGCATATGAAGGTTTTTTATGTATTAGAGGCGAAACAGTATGAAAATTTCACATCACAGTTATAGTGCCCAAAATGATCAGTTATCAGTATCATTATTGTTAAAATGTGCTGAAAATGTTCAAGGAGTACCGATACACACACTGAAACCATTTCACCAGATTTATTTAGAAATCCACTAATAGAATGAGCAGCACTCTGCAGTTGTTGACAAAATATCTTATGTAAACAGATGTAATCACCACATGCGCAATTTACATAAATACAAATGAGTTATAAGAAGACAGTGATCTCTGGAGCGCTGTTACTGCGTTCTGCCATGTCATTGACTCAAAACAGGACATACCATGCATGTGCACCTGTGTCTGGGAGACTGTTGCTAGCTTTGGTTGATGCTGGACAGTATTTACTGTGAGTAATAGCGGTTGAACACGGTTTTAATGATGATTAAAATTTGGTAATGGTAATACTAACAGTCAGGAATTCTACCGTGGTTCATCGTCAACCAGGTAACCGTTTTATCCCTAGTATGTGTTTTGCCCTCCCATACTAGTTCTACAGTATAGTGTGTGTTTGATGGTGTGTTGATGATTGTGTGTTTCAGGCCCTTCAGTCCCTCCAGTGTGGTGTGTGCCTACAGGTTGTACGAAGAGACTCCCTGCTAGCACTGCCCTGCCAGCACTCCTTCTGCAAAGGATGCTGGGAGCAGTACTGCACTGTACTAGTCAAAGATGGCATGGGAGTGGGTGAGTACAGTCTTAGCGTGCATGTGTGTCCGCCCTGGGATTCATCAGTATCAGGGTCTCATCACGACACAGTTTCAGCCTCTGATCCTTTTTTGAAGTTTAGTTTAGCGTATACTTTCCTGCCAGACCAACAGGTTCTGCAGACTGGTGTTGAATTTAACAAAGCCTGATACATCAGTCACTTTATTATACAGTTTGTAATGACAGGTCATGGTTTGATGTTTACACACAGATGTAAAATCCTAGAGTGACTTGTGCCTTTGAAGATAAGTGAAGTATAATATGCGATTTTGATGACTGGCTGCCAGCAGCAGAGCAGATGGGTGTGTACACAGATCAGTGGTAAAGTACATACAGTTTAGCAAACTTCTTGTCCTTTTAAGTGAAGTGTGTAGGAGCACAAGTGCTTTTGTATTTGTGTGAGCATATTTGTATGCAGTTGTTCCTGTGCTACTTTGTAACAGTCTCTTTGATAAAACAGTCGACGTTACCGATACAGGACACTTTATGATGACAAATGACCTTAATCCAGTTTTTGGGTCACTGTTACTAGAAATGAGCTTGCCTAAATCAAATATACCTGCAGAGGAACTGAATTTATTACATATTAAAGGCACACACAAACAGCAGTTGCGGCCTTTGTATGACACTGTGTACATGTTGCTTCTCTCAGTATACTCTGTCAGTGATTCAGGACTCTCCTTAATAAGTGTGTGTGTGTTCGTTCAGGTATCTCATGTATGGCTCAGGACTGTTCCCTGCAGATGCCAGAAGACTTTGTCTTGCCTTTGCTGCCAGCAGAGGAGCTGAAGGACAAATACAAACGATACCTCTTCAGAGACTACGTTGAGGTGTGTGTCTGCCTGTGTGTGCTGAATCTTTTTGTTCAGATGCTATGTTAAGGTCTGCATATATAGCAAATGAGACATCAGAGGCACGTGAAAATGGAGTGAGAAGAAGAGAAAATCTCTGAGCCATTGTGTGAAGATTGGCTGATTTTTCACATTACAACAGGTCATAAAGTGAAATTGAGTTTGTAACTCCCTTCTGCTACATAGCAGACAATACACAGTAATATAAAAGCAATTATGAAAATGGTAAACAGAAATAAAATATATTAAGTGGAACAGTGCTAAGGATGAATTTTAGTTTACCAGATAACCATTACTAATTAATAGCAATGTATCAATAGTGGTATCAATAGAGGCTCGAATTGTTAAGCAGTCTCAGTAATGGTATCAATAAAAATTAACAATCCCTACACTTAATATACCTGTGCGGCCCGCCTAATAAAGTCTATGTGTGGGAAATACTGTATAGTCTTCTCTTCTATTAAACGTCTGTTTCCTCACTGCACTGCGTTATTCTAAACTCTGATGAACTGGTCATGGGCCACATCTCTGTGTTTCAGGTGATTTTTTTATTGTGTGTTGTATCGATGGATGAGTGTTTTCTTAATGATATATTTTAATGATTAATCCTGTTGGGATATTAAAATAATCCAGTCAAGTTATGCTGCTGTAACTCGTGTGTAAATGTGCACAGCGTCTTTCTTAATGAGGAGACGATTCACCTAATTGTACCCACCATCTATTAATCTAAATGTTCAATTTTATTTGACCAGACCTCCCGATCCGTGGATATAAGTGCGATCTGCACATTACTAGAACCAACTTACGCAGGTGCATCTCACTATCTAAATAATGTGCCCTTTAAATAGCTGGGAAATACTTTGCGATTGACTTTAGACCAGGCTTTTGTTGGTCAATGATGCTGTTGTTTTTTGCTGCCTTAAGATAGCAATACGCTGGAAAATATCACTGTGTCGGTTGGAAACTAGCAATGATGCTTTGCACCAGGTGCAAGACAGGGCCCTGAATCTCCTTCACACAGCATTAAATCTGAATCGCTGTCTCTCATTCCGTCCCACAGAGTCACTTCCAATTGCAGTTGTGTCCAGGTGCTGACTGTCCCATTGTCATCAAGGTGCAGGAGCCACGGGCGCGCAGGGTGCAGTGTAGCCGTTGCAGTGAAGTCTTCTGGTATTACACACACACAGATGCAGCTTTCATCTTTAACACTAACAATTTCACAAAAACTGCAGTTTTTGTGGGAATATGGAAAATCAATAAGGGAATTTAAAATATGTTTTTTTAACTTATTTTGTCTTTTCTTTTCTTATGATAAAAACAAATTTTGTTGACAGAAAATTCACAGATGGCCAGAGAGCTGATTGAGTGTGAAAAGCAGTTCATTTATGTAAAAACACTAAGATCCCATATTTCTCTTATTTATTATTATAGCTTATTTATTTAAGTGACCTGTGTTTTTACATTTGTCCTGAGTCACAATTCCCATGCTACATTTTGGCACATTATATTGACGGATGAATCTGGTTTGGTGTATCTGTTCTGTTTTGTGTGACAGACGTTTGTCAGGTTATAATGAAACTGTATATGTCTTTGTAAGCAGTACAACTGTAAGTCTCTGTATTTTCTGTCTCATTTTCTCTCTCAGCTTTAAATGCCGTCAGATGTACCACGCACCTACAGACTGTGCAACGATCCGGAAATGGCTGACCAAATGTGCAGATGACTCGGAGACGGCTAACTACATCAGCGCACACACTAAAGATGTATGGTGGAGCTAAACGTGTACACATGCAGTCATGCACACATATAGCCACTGGTATTTTAACATACACATCATGTTATTTTGTACCCTCACATAGCCACAGACAATCACTTATATTATATAATCTGTGATATACATAAACCTGTCACTTACCCTGACCTAATTACCCTAATTTTCCCTTAGTGTCCTAAGTGCAATATCTGCATTGAGAAGAACGGCGGGTGCAATCACATGGTGAGTCAGGGCTTAATATCACCCTTTCCCAGAACACAGGAAATGCTAAAAATATGTTGACACACACTTTAATCTTGGAAAGCTGCAGAGCTGCAGTCTCCATTACTTACTTCACTTTAATTTACAACTAAACTGAGGTTTATTGTTGACTCTTTTCACTCTGCTCGGTTCGCCTGTCATTCATCGGTCTTGTGCGAAGTTGTGCATGCCCGCTGAGAATAGCATGCACATCTGGTTCCTTGCGGGTCTATACCAAGTATTGTTTAAAATTACATAATATTCTTTGTGTAGTTCAACAATGGTGATAAATGATTAACACACAAGGGGATTACAATTTTGAATTTATTCACGCACTTTGAAAAGATTTATTGAAAGCTTCTTTCTGTTCATATTTTTATATACATCATTAAATGTTGATATTTATATCATAATAGACTGGTACCGCTAGGTAACCGGTAGATAAAGTCCGACATTGAGCACCACCATATTGGCAAAATTAAGATCCTTGGATGGATGATCCTTTTTTCATAACGCCTCTGCGAAGAAGAGATTGGCAGTTGAATTAGGCTCATTCTATTGAAGCATTGAATTTTCGGGTTGATCCCTAGTGTGTTCATGTACCCTTAAAAACATACTACCACGTGTGCAGTCATGTGACTCCACCCAGAGTCTGAAGCACTGGGGGGCCTTCACTTTCCAGCAGTAGGGGAAACAACAGACAAACTTTTATTAATGGACACACTGTGACTTATACTGTACATTTACTGCCAGATGGACAACTTACTCGCTTTCACCGTGAATTTCTACCACTTGCTCTCATTTGCTCACCCACACACTCAAACCGCACACACATTGCACTGCCCTGAAAAGACCTCACTACGCTGCTCTTATAACAGCACGTGTCATGTAGATGTCCTTCGATGATTGAGGACAGGAAGCTAGGTAAACATTGAGTGTTGCCATGCTCGTACTGCGTACGATTGAAAATCATTCGTTGTGCATTGATATTAATGATCATGTGAAAGCTTTGTAGCAGAGCTCATTCATTTAGCAGTGTTGATGGTCTGAATATGTGCATGAACATTACGTTCAGTTAACATTCAGATAATCGATTTTTAAAATTTTTTTTGAATCAAAACAAATATCCCACCTTTTAATAGTTGGGCATATTTACAGTAAAGTCCTTGTCAGTGAACTATGAGGTCAAAACATAACAAAAATCAAACAAATGAAAAAAATAATCAATCATTAATTGTAATTGATTTTAGGTCACATCGTCCAGACCCAATTCTAAGCTTTTTGTGTTACACAGCAGTTGTTAAATCAAACACTAATGATATTGTATAAAACATTCAGCTGCTAATTTGCCCAGATTTATTCAAAGTGTGACTTTCATGGTTGTTTTGTCAGGTGTCTGGTTCAGTAATTTTGACTTTCTCTTGTGTCTTTGTTTCAGCAATGCTCAAAGTGCAAACACGGTAAGATGTTTGTCTCCGAGTTTCATAATTCCAGAGATTAGCATGAACTTACTGTTCTGTGGGGCACTTTCTATTCACCTAGTGGTATTATACATCAAAAAAGTAGGCATCATACATAACTTTGAGGTGTAAAAAAAGTGAAAGTTGACGCTTTGTCAGAATAAAAGTGGTTTTTGCATCCTTTGGCAGGGTACCCGCGGGGTCTGAAAAGTATTAGTCTTAAATTTCATATTCCAAAAATAAGGCCTTAAAAGTATTACATTTCATTTACAACGTATTAAATTTCATTTACCAAGGTCTTAAATGTTTTTCTTGATACTGGGGACCTGTCTCCTTCACTTTTTTAAAAAGCATTAGTTAAATATGTTCTGAAAATGGCTTTCAGCAAGAAATGATAAAAAAAACCCAAATAAATACTTTATTTTTATATACTTTATTTAAGATTTATTTGCACAAGAAGAAAACATGCAAAGGAATTTAAAGATGAAAGAAATGTGCATTGTCCAAAAAAGTTTCTTGAGCTAAAAAAAACAAGCTGCTGAGTGCTGCATTATATTCTTTCTATTCTTTGAATTGTCACCTGAATGACTTTATATAAATAAATACAATTCTACCATAAATTGGTGCAGAAAATGTCTCCAATGCAGGAAATTAAGTGTTCAGTGCTCAAAAAATTTCTAGGGGAGAACCCCAGACCCCCCATTTTTATATTTCAGCATTGAATATTTCACCAAATAGTGTTAAAATGTCTTCTTGTCTTGTTCTCGTGAACCCAATAGTGTAAATCGTGCATGTGAGCTAAGTGTATCGTCACACCCCTAATCTGAACCCTTATGTCCCCAACACTTTTCAACACAAAGTGACGTCCTTGGTTCATTTTATCTTATCAAAGTACAAACACACCCCAAAAAGCTATAGTGTGTTAAATATGAATTATTATCAAATATTTTATTAAACCCACGTAACTTTGTAAATAATTTTCTCGGGCTCAAATTCATACAGATTTTCCATTATACAGCCGGGAAGTTTGTATTAAATTTTATCCTAGGTGGTATTAAAAATGTCTGAAAAGTCTTAAATTTAACTTTGAGAATCCTGAGGGTGCCCTGTTTGGATAATGGTGAAAGCTGAGAGTCTTAAAAGAGCATGTAGTTAACTTCTGTTTACAGTTACAATTGGTTTTCACTTTGTGTCCACTAGCACACTAATGTGCCGTACAACTCATCAGCTTCCTCTTAATTACTTATATTTTGTCAGCTAGTTTAGAAATGTGGTTAAACCTAACTGTGGTTAGTCATCTGGAGAAATTGAAAATATATTGCCCACCAAAGTCAACATCAGCCCGTTTAGACGGAGACAGCTCTTGGTTGTTCTACAATACAAAACTTGTAAACATGTCACTTACTGTAGATACTGTGTAATGCATGCGTGCCTCCATAAATGTGTGTTTTGTGTTTCTTGAAAGACTTCTGCTGGATGTGTCTTGGTGACTGGAAAACTCACGGCAGTGAATACTACGAGTGCAGCCGCTACAAAGAAAACCCTGATATAGTCAACCAGAGCCAGCAAGCTCAGGCCAGAGAGGCCCTCAAAAAATACCTCTTCTACTTTGAGAGGGTGAGTTTTACTTTGGGTCACCATTTGCATTTACTTTATATTGCTGCTCAATTAACATGAAATAGTGTATTAAGAACAAAAATGTCTAGCAAAAAAAAAAAACTTTGCAGAAGTGTTTGTATCCTCCTCTTTTGTTTTCTTTTTTACTAAAATGCTGAGACTGGTGGAGAAACCCATGGGGCATGGATGGGATTCAAGGTGGCAAAACCCTGCTTTACATAAACAAAGATGAAAGATAATTTCATCTTTCAGACTTGAGGGAGATTAAGGCATAACATATTTCCTCTTGCACGTATAAAACAGATGTTTGTGTCTGTCTGGACAAAAAAGCACACTGAAGCTTGCAACCAGAGCATTTTAGTAACACAGAGCAAATATTTCTGTAGATCTAGAGCTTTCTTTTATTTTAGTTTTTCAATCTTTACCCCATCAGTGGGAGAATCACAACAAGTCTCTGCAGTTGGAGGCTCAGACGTACCAGAGGATCCAGGAGAAGATCCAGGAGAGAGTGATGAATAACCTGGGAACCTGGATTGACTGGCAGTACCTGCATAACGCTGCAAAGCTACTGGCTAAGGTGCTCACACATCAAGAACTAGGACGGTGTATAATCTAGATGCAGAAGTAGTAAGGGGGAGAAATGAATGTGTAATGTGTAATATACTAGTCTCTAGTAGATCTGCATCAGTAAAGCAGTTGAGTAAAGATCAAGTCAATAAATTATCAAGGTGCCATTCTTAATTTTGCTAGTCTTGATTGTGAGTAAACATTTTCCAAACTTTACTCGGTTTTGAGTGTATCTTGTCTTTTGCTTTTGCAGTGTCGCTACACACTGCAGTATACGTACCCTTACGCCTATTACATGGAGTCCGGCCCACGCAAGAAACTGGTGAGAAACAAACGTGTGTCCATGCGTGCCCTTTGAATTGCAGAACACACATTTTCAAATAATGTTGTTTTCTTTCTCAACCTTCTTTCACCTATCGTCCTTCTATAGCATATTTTTAGCCTTGACCCAATAATTAGGGTTCAAAGCCAGAGGGGCCCGGGGGCCTTCCCCTGAGTTTATTTTATTTTAACTTTTATATTAAGAGGGAAAACAGAATGAGACATGGATCTGTTTTTAGGCTGTGTCTGAGTAAACATGTTGATAAGTATGTTCGACAAACAGAGAAGTAAATATATAAAACAGATTTAAACATTCAAAACCAAGTGAAACAATTACATTTTATATCGAGGTAATAATAGGGTCNTAAGCCCAGTGTCCCGCAGAGGTGATGCAAGTGAAATGGGTAAAATTTGTAGCAGAGCCTCAGTGTGGCAAGAAACTAGGAATTTAACTGCATCTTATGACATAAGCCACACCCATTTCACCAATATTTTTTTTCCTCGAAATATGTCAATTGATTGAAAAGCGCTCTATAAATAAATTTAATATAATTATTATATTTAATACCTGTGTTAATAGTGTCATTGTTTTTTTCTGGTGGAAGTGAAGTTATTAATTTTCATTTTTCATCTATTCTTCTCTGCAGTTCGAGTATCAGCAGGCGCAGCTGGAAGCAGAGATAGAAAACTTGTCGTGGAAGGTGGAGCGGGCTGACAGCTATGAAAGAGGAGTGGTGGGAGGCGAGGGGGAGCTCAGTGCCAGTGACAGAGGGGTAAGATAATCAATGGATTGTTTTGAAATTCATGTCCCAGCAGGGTGATTTGTATAAACTTTGGTGATCCCCTTATGCCACGTGTAGATCACACAACTTTCAGCGTCGGTCGATGGCCGTGCCGTTCACACTACGCAACTTGCCGTCTTGTGACGGGGGTCTTGAAGTGGTCGTGGCATTCACACTAGGTGACTGATCGATGACAGGGGGTCACTCACGACACGGGCTGACAGCGGCTCTGTCACCTGACGCTGGTCTCCAAACCACGTTTTGTCAAGAAAACACAAGTGAAGTGTGAAACGTGACATGACTAGAACCTGTATGGGAAACAGATGTTTGTTATTATAAAGACAGCAATTAATCTGCAAAAAAATCTGGTTGAAATAATGGATTAGCACACTCAGGTAGCAGGAGAGATGAGAGGTGAGTAAAGTGTTTTGCAGTGAAAAGTAGCTGCCTGCTCTGCCAGCTCCCTGCTCTCATTGGCTGGATGTGGATGACGAGCACCCACACACACGGCAAAAAAATGCTTTGGTGGACACAGGCCCTTATAGTTACCCAAAAAAAGAGCACTAAACTTTCTGATGCACATCAAATCAAGTCCCCAAGACTTGATCCAATTCAAGGCTCTTAAAACTAAAACAACCAAATGATCATTCAAAGCAAAAATACTTATCTGGAACATTGGGAGGAAGAGACAAAAACCAACACAAACCAGATTGTTATCGGGGTGAATATCTACAGTTAGAGGTATCAATCAGTGGCAGCTTCTTACCATGTACATACTCAGTGATCACACTTTTTGCAATTCAAAATGTGAGACATAAAAAGTCCAGGTTACCAAGAGAATATAATCTGTATGCACTGTATGACAAATGAGGTGGAGACAGAAATGCATTTTTACCTGAAATGTGATAAATATAGAAGCATTCGAAAGAAATATTTTGAGAAATTCCATCTATTAATACCGGATTTTAAAGAACTTAGCTGCCCAATCATCTTAACAGTTCTTAAGCTTGATATATACTTCTGCGTCAAATCGACTGTGTAGCCTAAGCATAGCTCCATACCCCACACCGTAGCCTGATGTCCACCTTCTCAAAAATGTAACTACACATTGGGGCAACGCAGCCCGTAAGAACTTTGATTGGAAGTATATTTTGCTAGTGGCCAATCCAGCGGCTGTAACACGGTGGATCAATATATCGGAGCGTCACAACCCAAGCAAAATTACTTCTTTCACTATCAGTATAATCCATTCGGTCAGTAACATCTGAAAAGTCTCCATCAGCCGCACGTTTACAATTTTACTATTAAAGTTAATGAAGGGCTAAACTGGAAATTAGCCTGCTCTGCCAACAAAAGTCAACACAGTGGGCGATGTAGCGTTACCACCAACTACGTTTGGCGGTGTAATTGCAGAACGACGCAGACACCAACGCACAAGTATAAATGCACGGCTACATGTGTAGCTTACCACACGACGGGGAAGATAAATCATGCTTAATAGTCCGCGTCGCCCCGATGTGTACAAGCTGACAAGAACTTGGCATGGGAATTTGGCCTTCTTAAGCTTCCTCAAGAAGTACAAGTGTTTCTGAGCTTTCTTCACCAGCGTGGAGATGTGAGATGACCATGTCAGGTTGTCTGTGATGCTGATTCTTAGGAACTTGAAACTGTTCACCTGCTCCACTAATGTAAACAGGAGCGTGTGTGGTCATAGAAGGGTTTGGTTTTAAAAACTCTCTCAGTAACTATTTCTGTATTAATATACAACCATTGTACAACAGTTATGTGCACACCACAGACGATCTGGAGCTGCACTTCTGAGTTAGCCTTTTTTGTTCCGTCAACATTATGTTATCCGTTAACATTTAGAAAATAAATTTTTGACGTTATCTATTGGGGCCTGAAACCTCTTCCTCACGGCAGTCCAATGCTCCCGTGCTAGGGCTGTAAATACACACCAACACTCCCCAGGTACTTCGAGAACCCAGTCTGGGCAGAGTCAGCTTTTAGGACATAAGTGAGCTAACTAGTCAATGGCAGCTGCAGTTAGCAGTAGTATGCCGGTAAGTGATTTCTGTATTACAAGAGTTTAACAGTGTTGTAACAATTCTCTGATCCCGGCCCTAATGACAAGGTGGAGCTCCCAACTGGAGTTTGAGATTGTTGTTTTTTTTCTGTGACTCACCCCTAAAATCCACTGACTCTGACTCTGGTGCGTTACGACTGCGCCGAGATTGCCTATTATAGTCAATACTTCTGAGTCCACCAGAAGTGTCTCTCCGCTCTGCAGAGAATAAGTAGCAGGTATATTTTTGCTGCAAGCCGCGTCAGGCAGAACAAAGCAGATCGAACCAGGCAGGAAGTCAATTTTCATAATAAAACACCCCGTGGAGACCCCCGATCGTAAAACAACAATAAACACGGTTAAAACAGACACAAAAATAAATAATTTAACTACTAATAATTTTACTACTTAAGCCTACTTAATCATAGTAGAAGCTCAAAATGCAAACACTGATTACCAAATCAACAAAATCTAAAGATGTCAGCAAAATCCGACATTCAAAACACTCTGATTCTGAAATGCTCCTGTGGGAAATGCAGCCTGAATTTGACGGAACGAAACAGGGTCTTGGACTTCAATTTTCATTTGGCCCGTTTTCCTTTAGAAGTGTCTTTAAAAGTAATAACTGATGTTTTGTCTGTGTTTTTACAGGATCTGGAGAATCAGATGCACATTGCTGAGCAGAGGCGACGCACGCTGCTGAAGGATTTCCACGACACCTGAAGCTCCACAGCGATTGCAAATAACCAGCATCTCCCTCCTTACTTTCTTCCTTGCCTCTCCCACCTTTGCCTCCTTCTGACCATCCCTTGGTGCAGTGATACAGACCCCTACTTCTGCTTCTCTACATTCGCTCGTTTGCTTTTCTTTCTTTCCCTCCTCTCACTCCCATAATGCTGCAGGGTCACAGAATGGCACGATTGAATCTCCCCTTCTGTTTCTCATCCTCACCTCATTTATTTGTTTTGACTTCAGGACATCACAGTCACTGTGGTTACACTTGTTGCGACTTTTCAGATCTGATCAAGTGATCATAATGGTCAACTTATGAGTTGTGGTGTGTCAGAAAACAGTGGGTAGACACCGACATGAGCAGCCACAAGCAACATGTCGCCTGTGTAAGTAGTCAGCTGTTATTCTCCAACATTATCCCAGTGATGCTGGAATAATCAGAGTAAAACTGCTAAGGATGGAGCAGGTTTTGTTATTTAGTGGATGTTTGAAATGAATACATTTTTCTTTAAGGAGACTGCACTGACTGTGGATCTGTAGTTGGTGGTTTCACCAAAACCATAATGACTAGCTGAATCTTGCATGTACAAGAGTACATGTACCTGTCGCACTTGCTGAATTGGCCTGAATACAAGCAGAGTTGATTTTCTGATATCTTTCCACACGTTTGCATTTACCCCTCCTATGTTAATTGAAATAAATGGATAAGAAACTGATTGCAGGAAAGATGATGGAGTAGTGCAAGGTTTTATGGAAAAAGTTGTTTACATCAGGTATTGCAGAATCTTAAAACTGTGCCAGCTAGTGGAGTGTGATACTTTTAGATTAACCATGACACTGGCGCTGACCCGGCTCTGTTTTGAACAAACATTAATATCAACTAGGACAGATGAAAAATACAGTTTTTCCCCTATGTGCGATGCATGTTCATGTTCACAAAATACAAAAGAATAAGATGAATGTGTTTAGATGACAACTTTTTTAGATTTTGTTGTCATTATTTAACAATAAACGCACCCCGTTTGTCCCATTTTTTTGCTTTGTGTTAGTACCAAAACTGACCTGCCATAGCAACTAATGGCAGCAAAATAACTGAAGCATTATGGCCGAAGTAACACTACTGAACCACTCAGTCAAATTCTTGTCTCGTTACATTCTCGTACTGGTTGCTTGATTGTGTTCAGCTAATGTAGATCCAAACCAGTGTAAGCCAGACCTTATTATTAAAAGCTAGCATTTGTACTCCTACTGATCAGACGATACAGTTTTTTTGAAGCACCAAGTGTAATCTCAGCCATTCACGCACACTACAGCGTCACCCATTGACATAGCATGCACACATTAACACACACGCTCAAACACTCCGCTATAGAAAATTAATTAATTTGCCTGCTTACCCCATCTTGTGCTCTTTTTTTTTTTTTTCTTTACCTTCATCCCCTCACATTATTTTACTCTTTATTTTCTCTTTTCTCCTTGCTCACCTTGTTCGCATTTCTTCTGGAAAATGGCTGTTGACAGGTTCTTTAAAAAAAATGAAAAAAGAAAAACATTAAAAAAAATTGTTGTAATTTTCAACGGTTGTACATTAATACAGAAATAGTTACTGAGAGTTTTTAAAACCAGACCCTGTCTCTTGTGTGTTTATTACACACACATGCACCTACATGAACAGATCAAACCCTTTAAACCGATTTTTTCTTAAATTTCAATGGATAAGAGTCAAATAAAAACAATATATTTCCAAAAATGTAATGGGGTGTTTGCTTCAAGTGGTGGCTAATATGGTAATATTACTGGAGAAAATGTGATGGGTTAGTTATTCTTTTAGTTAAATACTTCTTCTTAAGGACACTTTTAACTGGGAAATTTCAGGAGCAAGATCTTCCAAAAACACAACCACCTGAAGATTTAAAGAATAAACTACTAACTTTTGGAAATAAAATGACAACAACCTAGTTGTAAAAAAAACAAACAAAAAAAAAAACAACTTTATTTTTGTAGACAATGGCGGACTCTTTGGTCATAATGACCTTCATCTAACTGATTTAATGCTTCGCCCAGTTTCTTTACTGGAGTATAATTTTGGTATGAGGTTATACTCTTTGGAGAAATGACAGGAATGTAACATCAAAGCACTTTTTAATGCACAGACCATGTTGTGATTATATATTGATGAGAAGGAACTCAATGTGCCACTCATTGATTAATCGCACTTAGGATCTGCGTCTCCCACAGCTGTGCTGCAAACGTGAATGATAGAATAATGCATGCATACTGTACACTTTATATTGCCATATTTAGAATAATATAATAATATAATATAATAATAGTTTGTAAACAGTCACTCCTGTGTTGACACATGCTGCAGAAAGCCAGGCCACCTCTGACATTATGGGATTGGCACCTCGTTTCGTACAAAGCTCTGGGTGTCTGCCACCACCTAATATATCTGTGTTGTAATGTTCCAAGATAGTATTAACTGCTCCACTTTACTGGCCTTATGTTTGTGACCCACTTTCACACTCGCGCAGTAACATGGAGTGTGTGGAGAATTGCACCATCATGTGGTTATTCCAAAGTATGACAGGCATTGTAAAACAGTTTTATGTGCTGTATGAAGTTTTGAAGCGACTGTAAAATGGGAAGTGTTCATATAAAGTGGGACACATAGTTCGTTCCTAACTTATGAAATCCATTAACTTTTTTCCAAATAACATCAGACCCTACAGTAGGATTTTGGAGAATATGTTTGCAGGATCCATGACAAGACATGTTTGTTTTTTAAAGCCAAATGTCAAACATACTGTCTGTACTCTGTAAGTACATTCACCAACTAAACTACGACGAAAGGCTGACGGCGCAAACCATGGATGGGTCGTCTGCATGTTCCAGTGAGTTGAATGTCTTTTCCTCGCCAGATACGACCGTAAAGCAATTTTTTTGTCTGAGGGACGGACGTGACGTCAGTGTCGGAAACGCTGTCAGAGGGGAGTAATACACGTGCTGAGGAAAGCTGTTGAAGGAACATAAACGCTAAGCTCTGGTTGATAAGTCTCCATACCAACATTTTATGTACCGTGTCCAGCCGTTAACAGAGTCTGACGAAAGGAGTCCTCCCGGCTTTCCAGAGGCGCGCGGAGCAGGACAACGGTTGGACAGTTTAACTAAGAAGGAGATCAGCACTCGGGGCGAAGAGAGTTCTCGGTCTCTTCTTCCAGGGCCTGTCTGTGTATATATGTGTATAGTTGCTCGTTGCCTTAGCAGCTTGTTAAGTTTATGTCTGTTAGACTGAGGGACTGGTGACGGTTATTTGACCATCATGGCGGACTATCTGATCAGCGGACAGACCGGTTACGTCCCTGATGACGGGCTAACGGGACAACAGCTGTTCAACGGAGGAGACGGGCTGACATACAAGTAAAGACTCCATTATCATTCCGACTCCTCTGCCCCGGGCTAACCGGGAAAAGCATGGCATCGCACTTAACGAACTACTTAACGTGACTGATTGTAACATAGTTTGTTTCTCAGTTGGCCAACAAGTCGATTTGTTGTTGTCAAAGTACGACTTGAGCTCACGTTATACACTGATTGGCATAAAGTCCAGCTGGGGGAGTGTTGACCAAATAACGGATTGTCAGCATTGGATGAGTGATTGACAATAATATACATGTTATAAGTTAAAAGCAAAATGGCATTCGAGTCTGGCTACCTCTTTAAATGGATATTACTAGGATGAGTCAATGTCCAAAACCACTTGATCTTACATCATAGTGACATTATCAGGTTTAAAATAAAAAGAACTTCCAGATCCACATAAGACATACTACATCTGTTTGACAGACAGATAATGTGACAAGCTGAACTTAATGTTTAAAACTGGAGTGTCCCCTAAACGTCCAAAGTAATCACACGTGTACATTAGAAGTTCCCAGAGCCCAAAGTTGTCTTTAATTTGATTTTCTTAAAATAAATGGCTCCAAAGTATGGAATGCATTATATGAAACCATATAAGAAATCACATTGTGTGGTTAAACCACAGTCTAGTTTAATAAGGACAAAGTTCATACAACTAGTGCCCCTGTGTTTATATTAACTGGGAGATCACACTTGGTGGCATTTTTATGACTGTTTAACTTTACCTGCAGACAGCTGATTGTTTTGACCTTTTAAATTACACATTGCCAGCCACAAACTATAGGATAGTGGGAACATTTCTGTAGTCTGGATTACGGGCTCTTGGAAATGAGAAGGGGACACATTCCTTATAAACACACTGGTCCCAAATTTAGGGCTTGCTACTGTGTTGGCCCCTGGCTATATTTAGAGCATCTAGGTGTTATTCCACTGTTCAGCAAAGCACAGATCGCCGTGTACTGACTAGATCTTGGCACCATTCCTGTCCTAAATCACAGATTGTATCTTTGCTCATATCATGACATCAATATATTTCTCTATCTACCAGTTTACAAAGTGATGTCTTTTTAAAATTGCCAAAAGCAAATGTGTATTGATGACCCTTTGACCCACTGAAGCCATAATTTAATTGAATATTTTTTATATGCTTTTCCCAGTGTATTAAAACAAAGTGACTGACAGACACTCATGTCACATACTTGAACACACTATTTTGCCCTCTGCATCTTTTAGTTCTCATTGTCACTTGGGCCTTACTGCCATATTAATCGTCATGCTTTGCATTTAAAAAGTTGTCTGACCTGATACATGACACCTTCTGGGGATTCCAGAGAAAGTAATTCATGTCATGTCCCACTCAAAGTACTTTTAGTCACACTTTTCCTTGAGTGCCTTCTTGGTTTTCTATTTCTGAACTAGAAAATATTTGGCTGAAAAATATTAAAAAGCTTTCTATTTACAGACTTGAACTACATATGTGTTAATGTTAATCTTAAGGTTTTAGTTCTTAGTTTTGGAATGTGAGGTTTCAGATTATGCATTAAATTCTTCATTAGCTTTTAATTCAGTTTTATTCAGTTCAATAAGTGCCAATTCATAACAATAGTTATCTCAGTGCATTTTTCATATTAAGCAGGTCTAGACCATAGTCAAAATAATATTAGCTGCCCTGACCTCGTCTTGTTTGTCTTTCAGCGACTTCCTGATTTTGCCAGGCTACATTGACTTCACAGCAGACCAAGTGGTGAGTCATGATGACAGACAAATATTTACCAACAAATAAAATCTGACTTACGCTGCTGTTTTGATATTAAACTAATTTGAGCCCGGGAGAGTTAGGATTATCAGCGTTGTGCTTTATATTTACACTGAGGGTGTTTGGTGCAGAAACATGTATCCTAAATGCAGTTATCTAATGTTAGCATAGGAATTTGTTTATCACAGAACAGCCCTAACTGAAACATTTCCTAAGCTGGTGTCCTAAGTTAGGATGGCAAAGACATTATAAATAACTGCCAAAAATATCAACACCACTGTTGTTAGGTCCTAATGGCAATTACAGTAAACCTGGGGAACAACATGAACACACAAATATTATGATTCATTGAAAGGTTACTCAAACTGAATGATGAAACTTTAAATTTGATGACCATGGGTGGATATTGATTGTCAAGGCGACTCATTTTGAGTTTGATCAACATGCTTTGTCCGCTCAAATCTTTATCCTTAGCTGAAGCGAGCAACCTAGCCAGGGGCAATGAAGTGAGACAGCTATTGTCAAAGATACAGACAGTCTTGTTCTAAACTCAGATACAGGTATCGCTGAGTGCTTATTTGAAAAATCAAGTTTACAGTTCTAGTTAGAATTTCTTAAGATATACAAGGTCTGAGATTGGATAAGACGAGGCCACGAGGAGTTTAGCTTCTGTAATTGGACGATAGGTTAGATAGATTTTTCCTGTCTTTGAAACTTTTAAGATGGGAAGAGGAGTTAGGATACATTTCTGTAATGAGGCTCCTGATGTCTTTGCCCAGGACCTGACCTCAGCACTCACCAAACAAATCACAATGAAAACTCCCCTTGTCTCCTCTCCAATGGACACCGTCACAGAGGCCAGCATGGCCATCGCAATGGCAGTAAGTATGAAGCAAGCAAATTGTTTCTTTTACATTATTAGGGTCTTTATTGTATTTGGGTAGTATGACAATCCCACATACTGATGTATTGTCTCCTCCCAGCTAACGGGCGGTATTGGCTTCATCCACCACAACTGTACTCCAGAGTTTCAGGCCAATGAAGTTCGCAAAGTCAAGGTGATGATGATTATCTGTATGGTTTTATTTTCTATCTGCACTCCTTCTTTAATTTCTTTTATCATTTTTTCTTTTAAGATTTTTTTCTCATCTATTTATTCTTCATGTCATCTTTGTTTTTCCAGTGTTTTCTCAGTCTTTCATGTGATTGTTTATTCCTTTTTTCCCCTCAAGTTTTATCTTTCATCTCACATCAGCTTCTCTTTGTCTTTTTTCTTCTCTGTTTTTTGTTTGCTGCTGTCAGTTAGGAATATATTCCCATGCTCCTCTGCTCTAGAGTGTAGATAGTGGAACACTCACACATTCTTTATCCTACCTTCCCTAATTGACTCCCTTTCACGCTTTTCCCTGTTGTTACTCTTTCTTTCTTTTATTTCTTTCCTTCCTCCCTTCCTTCCTATGCTGGCTCTTACACCCACTTTCCATTTATTTTTGTTTTTGTTCCACACGGCTGCTCTTTCTCTTGCCCTTTATGCTTCCTCACACCTCCTTTTCCTCACTTCCCTCCTTCCCTACGTCCTCCAGCGTTACGAGCAGGGCTTCATCACGGACCCCGTGGTGATGAGCCCCAACAAGTGCGTACGGGACGTCTTCCAGGCCAAGGCTCGCCACGGCTTCTGCGGAATCCCCATCACAGACAACGGCAAAATGGGCGGCAAGCTGGTGGGCATCATCTCTTCCAGAGACATCGACTTCCTGAAGGAGGAGGACCACGACCTGCTACTGAGCGAGGTTGTTGGGCTTTCGACATAAGCTTTAAATGATTATAATTACTAGGATGATGAAGGCTGGATGAAATAGCTGAATCAAGATTTTATGATACATTCGGTATTATTTTTCGTATTATTATTCTGTAGCTTAGAGTTTAAGTACATACTGAAGTTTTAGGACTGATGTAGTTGAATATATTGTTCAAATAAATAATAATATTCAAAGGGCAGCATATGCATAAATGCATGTATAATGTGTATATATGTGTGTAAAAAATGTTATTTAGGCCAAGCTCAAATTCAAGTACATGTTTTAAATTTTCTATATTGTTTTTCACTGTTAAATCAGAGTCACATGTTAAAGTACCAAAACACCCTGAAATAGTACATTCTCTGAAACCTCTACATTGAGTTTAGATTCTTCCTTTTATTTATGATCTGTGTGTGTGTCACTGTTTTAACAGGTGATGACAAAGCGAGAGGATCTAGTGGTCGCCCCTGCTGGAGTGACGCTGAAAGAAGCCAATGAAATCCTCCAGAGGAGTAAGAAAGGTGAGGAGGAGTATGCATGTTTTGCATGGTTTTTAGGAATCCCAAGATTTTTTGAGTTGATATGGTATAATTTGTATCAACCTACATCCAGTTACCAGTGTCGGTGCATGTTTAACCTCCCTCCTCTCCTCCTGCAGGTAAACTGCCTATAGTGAATGAAGAGGGCTCCCTGGTGTCCATCATCGCCCGCACAGACCTGAAGAAAAACAGAGACTTCCCTCTGGCTTCCAAAGACTCCCGCAAACAGCTGCTGTGTGGTGCCGCCATCGGAACCCACAACGATGACAAGTACCGACTGGACCTGCTGGCGCAGAGTGGGGTGGATGCAATTGTACTGGTAAGGAGGCGGAGCTTTAGCACAGGTTTTAAAGGTGGAGACTCTTGTTTATCAAGGAGACCAGGGGGAATTAAGATTAATGGGAGAAGGCTCAAACTGGCTTTCACTAGTCTACTGGGATACACTTCAGACTTTGTTCCCAAATATCTTAACAGATATAAAATTCAATGAAAGTGCGTTTAAAAAAAATAATAATATAGATTTTTTTTTTAATTTTAAAGACTTGTTCCTACTGAGTGGGTTAATGAGAGATTATGTTTTTGATGACTCAAAGATACATCCTAGGATCAGACCTTGGTTTTGTGTCCCAGCAGCAGCGGGTCAATTAGAGATGAGCCACAGGGATGAAAACTTGGGAGACGTGGGATGAAGTGTAATGGTGTTCAGACTCCTTTGGTTTGATCTGGATTTCCTGCATTTGACTTAGGTTTTAGGTCGTCTACTAGCTGCGAAGTAAACAAACTGAGTTTTGTGACGCTCTGTAAATAAAAATGTTTTGTGTTCCCTCTGTATCTGCAGGACTCGTCCCAGGGCAACTCAATCTTCCAGATCAATATGATCAAATATGTAAAAGAAAAATATCCAAACCTACAGGTCATCGGAGGCAATGGTAACTACACTTATCTTTACCTATGCACCAGCATGTGCAACATAACCAGAAAAGGAATTTCCATTGTATGTTTGCACTTGTCAGACTGTTTACTGACCTGTTGATGGTTAATCAGAATCATATAATTTGTTAAAAGGGGACACACACTGAGCCATGTTTCTCAGTGTCCAAACAATTGGTGAAGCGTCCTTGATGCCCCAAATGCTAATGAAAATTGTTTCAGTTGCAGTGGCTTGTTGATCACATTGCTTAGAGACTCACACATCATGAGAACATTGTCTAGCACTAACGGCCTCTCTGTGTCTCCATCTCTGCTGCAGTGGTGACTGCAGCTCAGGCTAAGAACCTGATTGATGCAGGAGTGGATGCGCTAAGAGTGGGAATGGGCAGCGGCTCCATCTGCATCACACAGGAAGGTGAGTGACTGCCCGGTAAACTCAACAAACACCACCAGTGTCACTCTGCCCCCACAAAGCAACAATCAGCCAATCTAATGGAGTTAATGAATCTGCCAATCAAAGGCCAAAAGGAAAATCAAAAGTCATTTTGTTGAACATTTTGATTGCCTTTAGTTTGACAATAGAAAGTGGGATGCTAAATATCTGCTTTGCTTGATTGGTACTGATGCTGAGACCAAACTACAGGTGTATCTCAGAAAATTACTATATTGTAAAAAAGTTCATTTTGACCCCATAATGTAAGTCAAAAAGTGAAATTTTCATATATTCTAGATTCATTACACATAAATTGAATAATATTTCAAGCCTTTTTTTTGTTTTAATATTGATGATGAGAGCTTACAGCTCATGGAACTCAAAAATATGTGCCAGTTTCACTTTTTGAATTAAATTACAGGAAACCTTTTCACAATATGCACCTGTACATATCAGCTCGATGATGACACAAAATTTATTGTGTGGTTCATCAATTCCATGGGTAGTATGACCATGGAAGATGACCGATTCTGCACCTAGGACTCAGGAGGCTCAGATGGAAAGACAAAGCATGTCAGAGTTATTTTGCCTTCTCTCAGATAGTTTGATGTCTGTGACATGCTCTGATAAGGGTGCAGTGTGTGTTGACAGTTCTGATCCTGGAAGTCTGTCTCTGGTGCCTCTTGACATTAAGTTACGCAGGTTGTTAAATAACATAAGCTATGATTGGTCAGGGTTCAGTGAGCAGTCTGGCATTTCTCTTCGCCAAGTCATGTCAGGTACTATGGTGACCACCTGGAAAGACGAGCTGTAGTTGGTTAAATTGTGCATTTAGGGGTCAGTTCACAGAGAAAATGAAGCTGATTTGAATGTAAACATGTTTTTTTGTGAAAATAACTTTTGGATTTTAAATCTAAATGATCATTGGTTTACATTTAGCTGTTATTTGTCCTGCAGAGTTGAGTATACAGTTGATAGTGTTTGTCTATGTGCATCTTGTTATCTCTGACTCAAGTTGTCTCTTCATTCTCTCGGCTTTCTCCCTCTTAAATTCTCTCCCCTATCTCCCACCCTGGTGTTTGTATGGTTTGTATGAGTGTATTTGTGTGTCTGTGTGTCCATGTCCAGCTCCCCCCAGTGTACCACCAGCAATAAAGCTTCACAGCCCCAAAACCCCAACCACTGTTACAGGATACTCCAGTAAGTTTTCCCAACCCCTTTAGCCTGCGGTGGGCTCCCATTGGCTCCACTGTCACGGTGTGCCGCCCCCCCCC
>JAPMOB010239424.1:0-23987 GCA_029875015.1 Lepomis gibbosus | reverse complement strand
ACTTTCTGAAGAGATAATGTATCTTTACCATTATGATTAAAATATGTCCTGCTGTAACTTAACCAGTAAGTCTGTGAAATATTAAATGGGCGAAAAACTCTTATCTATCAAAATCGACAGAAAACGGTTGTGCTCTATCAAGGCTTATCAGTTACATTTTCACAATAAAGTCAAATTAGCTCAAATATTAGACCAAGATATATCAAAAAAGATAATTTATTTCAGTGCAATAATAAAAAATGTCCATTAGTAATACCAGCTGAAGCTTGTTATTAGTGGGTTTTATTTTTTTGCTACATCATGAGGGTACTCTCATTTTAAGCCGCTTCTTTGGGCAGTTTCTAAGAAATACTACCAAAGGAAAGTCCATAATTATCCTCCTCATTATGTTGCCCAAACCTGCGTTAGCATAATATCTTACCAGGGAAAGGCTGACGGTGAAAATTCAAAATGCTAATTTCTTTAACACCTTTCTTCCGAGAACTTCTAAATATATTAGAGGAGGTCTCTGTAGGGCAAGTCACTGTAGAGTTCCCATGATATTTTGTCTTTTCCATCTAAGCATTAAAATGTCACTCATAATGGCAATAAAGTTACCCCAGGGCTCTGAGGGGTAGTGAAATTTTGCCATGCGAGCACTCCATTACAGAGAGCAAAGTGAACATCACTTGGGCTGGGCAAGACTGGTAAATGGAAACATCAGTGTTAAAGAGGCTTACTAGACTGCTATTTGGCTCACATGAAATGTTATCAGATATTTAAATACTAACCACATTCCCTTGTCATGAACATAGGACTAATATGCAATTTCTCAAATACCATGTTGGCAAAAACATCTGTTTTACTTCTTTGATTCTTTAGTAGCAGTAAATTTAATGAGCTGTAAAACTGTAATGAGAGGAATTTAACAAACAAAAAAAATGGGTTTTTAGAGCTTTTTCGCTGAAAACAGCTGCCTGCTGTAATCGAAAATGACGTTATGAGAGCGAGGAGAGTGAACCAGAAGAGTAAAGTAGTGGGCCTGACAACTAAACAATGATCTGAAACTTGCTATAAAGCTCTGTAAAGCCAGGGAGCTGCAGAGGGTGATAATTCTAGTTGTCACTACCAGTGATCCCTTTCAGACATTGTTCAGATCGTTATTTGATATGTTGTTATTATAAAAATATCAATTATAGTTGCTTTAAAGCTGCACTAATCAATATTTTATATTATAAATTGATCAAAAAACTAAATGTAATGTGTGATGCATCACTCATAGTGATGAAGCACGGCGAATTATCCCTCAGCTATGCATTTCCTTTTAGCTTGACGGAGCGTTTTAGCGTCTTTCACCTCATTGTTTTGGTTTTAATGTCTCCATATTTTACTGTTTTGGTTCACTCTCACTTCTCTCATGACCATCGTGTCCAGTCACAGCAGGCAACTGTTTTCAGTAAAAAAGCACTGAAAACTTACTGCATGCTAATTACCCAGCACCAAACATCAGACAAACAAAATTAGCTGGTGAATATAATGTCTCTTTGTAGCAGCTGATACAGATATTTCCCTCAGGAGCTGGTGAAGACAAAAACAAAGCTAACAGGAGTGATTATTAGACTTACATTCATCAGACAGAAATGAGACTGCAAATGAATACTTCGGTTGCTCCTTGCCTGCTGGATTTGTAGCAACTGTTTGCTACATGCTAAAATGTTCACCATATTAACTGTATAGGTTGTGTTTTCTGTATAGGTTGTACTCAATGGTGATTATATGAGGAGATTCAAATAAGAATCATATAGCAACCATTAGAAATCACCAGTGCCTAATCTAAGAAAATGGCTGTTATGTAAGTAAAGTCCGTTATAGGAAACTACTGAAGACTGGACTCATCTTATGCTTACAAAATGTTTCACTTCAAATAACTATTTCAATTAAATTTTAGTTCAGAAAGTTCATAATCATTTACATCAAACCTAGAATGGTTCAGTTAGACTAAGATACCTAAGATTTTTATGACTCCAATAATGACTCAAATGAACTGAATAAAAAAAAGGCTGTTCCCAAATTATCAGTAAAGGCATGGAGAAGGAAATGGTCTGTGGATAATGTAAAAATAGATGTGCACTAAAGGAAATGGGCTGGTAAGTGAAAAAACATTGGTCATTTTCTTTAACAGCTTTTGGTGTCATTCGTCTGTACATGTGGCAAATAGCATTTTCGCTGCTTCAGCAAGATT
This sequence comes from Lepomis gibbosus, assembly GCA_029875015.1. Lineage (NCBI taxonomy): Eukaryota > Metazoa > Chordata > Actinopteri > Centrarchiformes > Centrarchidae > Lepomis > Lepomis gibbosus. The sequence continues at coordinate 21,766 of JAPMOB010239424.1, read as the reverse complement.
TGCTCACTATTTCAATTAGAGCTCATGGCCGGGAGATTTCACTGGGAGTGCTGTGATGGAGAAGCTGGAGGCAGATGAGGACAGCTTCCATCAAATCAAAAGCAATTATGACACATGATTTGTAGGACAATAGTGTCTCCGCACTGGTGTTTGTCAGATAAAGCACCCTGTGAGGAAGTGAAAAACTCACAGGGAGGTCAGCGTAGAAGTAGTGTTTCCTGTCAAAAAGTGACTTCTTGTTTATGGTGCAGTTGAGAGCCAATCCTGTCATCACTGCTGCCTCAACACATCGTTTGTTCAGTACCTGGGGACACACAGGGATATTACCTGATAAACTGACAACAAGAAAGCGATAAAGAAAAAAAACAACAGTCTATCTTTGTGTGAATTACAATAAACAACACTTACGGGTAATGTACCAGGTAAGGATGCGTCAAAGAATGACACCAGGGAGTTTGGAGGAGCTGAGAAGCGAACCGGTGAGCCAGAGAATAGCTTGGTGTTAGAGTTAATCTGGGCATGGATTTCCAGGCCCACTACTCCAACCAGCTGCCGGGGAGCACTGAGGCAGAGAAGAGCAAGACGTGGTGCCGATGGAACCAAATAAAATAAACTTCTACAATACAGGTGGACTGAGGATGACAAAATCAGCCCGAAAAGTAGCTGAGTACCATGACACAGGAAAATGCTTGTTTCCTGTCTGTTCTGACTGCAGGTTTTGAGTAGGAGTATGAGAAAAGTGTCATAGGACAAGAATAAGTATATTGAAAAAAAGTCATATAGGCCTACTACGTACTAAAACGGCTTGACTGTGCACAAGTGTTAAATCTTTAAAAAGACAGTTAGTTTTCTCTTTATGATGTTAAAAAAATGACAGTTTACTTGGCATACACTTATGCATTATGTATAATTTTCCATCAGCACCTGGGTTTAGAGAGTTCAATATAATGACAAGAAGCTTTTAAAAAAATAGAGCCGTGGTGTAAAAAATGGAGGCACAGAGGGTCTAACAAAAAGATGCTACTGAGTTGCATTATGGGAAGTGTACGATCCAATGTTTTTGACACTTGATCCATTAGGGTCTAAACTTCAGTATATTGATCTTTCCTTGATTTTGTCACCCATCTCTATATCTATTATCAGCCAACATATTTGTCAATTAGGTCCGCAACAATTGACTGCTTTCATTGTCGATTAATTGTTGATTATTTTCTAGATCAATTAATTAGTTAATTGTTGAATAGTCGAAAATGTTTCCCAGAGCTCAATATGAAGTCGTCAAATGTCTTGTTTTGTTCACAATCCAAAGATATTCAGTTTACTGTCACAGAGAACTAAAGAAACCAGAAAATATTCATTAAGAAGCTGAAATCAGATTATTTTTACTCAAACCGATTATCAAATTAGTAGGCGATTCATTTATTAGTCAGTAACTAATTGATTAGTAATTGCAACTCTTTTTAAAGTAATCAGTTCCTTGCCAGTGCCCTAAACTTCATGATAGAGGCAACAGTAACAGTTATTTTTGCTCTTCCTTATATATATATATATATATATATATATATATAGTTGGCTAATTTAATCAACTACTTTCAAAAAACTTTAACTCAATCTGACAAAAAATGACGAGTGTTTAAATCCGAGATATATTGATACATACGAAAATATTCAAGTCGGTGAAGGAAACGTCTACGTCTCCAGTTTATCCTTTGTTTTAGTACACCTTATCGTTTACTTACTTGCTGCTTACAGGTTAGTAAAGGGGCAAGTCAGGGGCAGTACAACACAAAATATTCCACCATGGCAGCCTCGCTTACCTTTTTGCTCTCCGCTGCGGCTGACCGTCGCATCGCAAGCTTGATGTGCTTATTCGCCTAATTACGCAGGAAGCCTTTGGATACAATATTGATATCTGTTTATTCATTTTGTTTAGCAGCTCAGTTGCTGCAACAGAGGAGGCGGCCATGTTGTAATTTTGCAAGGAACAAGGGAGCTGTAGTTTTTTAGAGTGACATACAATATGTGCGCAAGCAGCTAGTTTTCACGTTAAAACTACAAAGCCCAGTGTTGGTAAAAATCCGGTTTCCGACATAAGTTGCATAATTTCCGTTTTAACAACTGGCGGGACTTCTCCACATGCTGTTTGCCAACGAGGTTGTTTACAGCTCTTGTAAAATTGTTTGTACCTGCACCGCTGATAAAATCATACACCATGATGGCTACAAACGGAAAGGAAGCACGTGGGCTAGAAGGTGGTGAACCATCGGTGTCAAATGGCAGCAACGAGGCTTTTGCTAACAAGTCACACTCTCTTATGGTAAACGGAGCAGCAACGGAGGCATCGTCTAGTAACTCTAAGTTGCAGAACGGAGGGGCCGGAAAGGCTGAGGGGTTCTCCTTCAGCCCCAAGCCCACCATTGAGGACATTAGGCGGTTGCAGGCGGAGTTCACGGACGAGCGGGACTGGAATCAGTTTCACCAGCCCCGCAACCTGCTGCTGGCTATGGTTGGTGAGGTGGGCGAGGTAGCGGAGCTCTTCCAGTGGCGGGGGGAGGTGGCCGAGGGCCTGCCGGACTGGACCGAGTCCGAGCGAGAGCACCTGGCACACGAACTCAGCGATGTGTTGATCTACCTGGTGGAGCTCGCCGAGAAGTGTCGCGTCGATCTTCCCCAAGCGGTACTTCGTAAAATGGCTCTAAACCGACTAAAATACCCGGCCAGCAAGGTGCAGGGATCGGCCAAAAAGTACACTGAGTACAAGGACTGAGTTTGGGTGTTGAGAGGCAGATGACAATCAGGGGAAGCTGGTTGCACTGACTCTGGGAGCTGCTGTTCATTTCACTGACAACGTGCTGGAGTTTAACAATGGCCTACCACTGAACAGTTATCATCCGGTTTTAATGTTTTTTTTTCTGTCTTGACATGTTACATTGCCATATGGATGGTCATAAATAACCTTTGTGTATTTTCTGTGATACACACACTTCTTATGCAAAGTCACATTTAATGGGCAAGACCTTCAGGAATACTTTGTTGGCTTTTATTGATGTTAACTTTTAAATCCTGTTTTTAGTCAGATCTAAGTGAATTTGAGGCAATGCATACTCTTTTCAGAAAATATTACTGTTGTGCAGTGCCTTCAGGGAGTATTTAGTGGAATATGTTTCTCACTGAACGTTTTAGAAGTTATGGTTTGGCTCCAATTTAGGAGTGTGACAGAGTGGATTAGAGAGTTGAAACATGATTATTGTCCCCACCATCCTTGACAAAAGAGTAGTTGTGAATTGATTTTGTGCCATCATGTTTTGGGTTTATCCTCATTTGCCATCAGGGTTGGATCAACTCATCTTCTGTTTTGTTCACACCACAATGGTCACATTTTTTTCCTGAAGTAAAAGTTGCTTTAATTCTGCCCTTTTTGTATTTGTTGCTCATTAGTCTGTCAGTTGTAAATGGCTGTGATGGGAGCAGAAGCCTTGTAGGATTTTTCTATTAAGATACCAGTTTATTAGGTACACCTAGCTGAGACTAATGGTCTGGTAATACAATAGCCCTGAAGTAAATCCTAATTTCATTAAAGTTATAATTTTAATAAACTCTTAGAGATGTAGTGATTACATTTTATAGTAATTCTGGAGGCTATAGACTGAGAAATGATGTATTGTATATCCTACTGAGAGGTATTGCTAAAGCTTAGTTTACTGTCATTGATAGAAATGGGCTGGCCAAAATATAAGAAATACCTCTGTGTAACAATATTCAAATGCACCTCTGAAACAAGTTAACTTCCCTTGACAAGATTCAACATCACCAGCTTGCTTAAAATGGCCAATGTTAGGTGCAATAGTACATCATAAATATTTACTTACTATGTAACTTGCAGTGCGGACTATACTTTTATTCAAAGGGCTTTCAGACACACTCACACACATACTCACTGCATCGAGCTACCAACCAACCATGCCTAACCATCAGGAGCAATTTTAGTGCTCAGTGTCTTGCCCTAGGACACTTGGAAGAGCTGGGGGTTGAGCTACCAACATTGCGATTAAGGAAACGACCTGCTTTACCTCCTGAATGTGCAGTGTGGTGATGTAATGGTTTACATGAAGCTTGTAAGCATCTTACTTAAATCAGGACTTAGTGGGGGGGAAGTGAATATGTTGTTGAGCTGACTCGACCACTATATTCCACCTGGAATGAAACATTACTCTTTCATCAAAGATTTGGTGTGCAAAATACATACAAAACAGTTTGTGTGTGTGTGTGTGTGCAAGATCGATTTAATTTAGTGTAACAAAGTGATGAAAACGTCTGTCTGATTTTTCATTTGATGTGTTTTCGAGACACACATTGCCCTCAGCTGTATGTCCTGGTATTCCCACAGAAGCATGAGTCATCCACAGGCTCCGAAGGAGAACAGTCATGCATCACTAAAATGTTGTTCTGTGTGCAAAGTTGAGCCTCACTTCAAAGTAAACTGATTTTTACTTAAGCGGATATGACACGGCATGCCACATTAAGAATGAGCAATTGTCCACTTTCTTAGTGTGTATCCAAAAACGTGGATATGCAAACTCTCTTCCTTTTCTGCCACTGGAAAATGTAAATACATCATTTTAATTTTAAGCTCTTTTGAGTGAGACTTATAGGAAACAGGGGATGTGCTTTTTTCTTTCTCCATCAATTGAAGTAGAATAACCTCTGCATCTCCCCAAATTTGTTTTTCATGATCATAAATCCTTAGCGCCTACATTATCCCCCTCAAATCCTGCAATGCTTGCTCTACAGCAGGCAGTTAAAATCATTTTCAGCAGTAATTCATCCAAAACATAAACCATTCCTCTCACTTGCTGTTTCAGTTGTGTAATGCACAGTGAACATTATTGCAAAACAGTGCACCACCTTAAATGGGAGAATGTGCCACTTTGTAGGCGCTATCTCAATATTCACTGTCTAGATGTGTGCCGGTAAGGTAACACGCTGCAATTACAGCTGTCTCAGGAGAGTAAAATGTAACGATTTTCATCCTGCATCGCTGTTCTTCCTGCAGTCTTCGATTGCGCCGCTTCTCTGAGAGTACACAGGCACTGCCAAAAAGTTATTCTGAAGAGGTTTGGTAAAAACTCTTTACTTTGAGAAATCCTCATGCAATTTTTCAGACTGGAGACATAATGGGCACGTAGCACATTTCCACGTTTGCTTTAGCATCAAACTGCTGCACATATATTAGGTCTAAATTTGTCTCTGAACCCAGCTCTAACCTGAATGACAGAGGGTAAATATAAAGTCAGTGTGTCCAGAGCAATACATTTTACTGCCTCTTATGTAGAAAGCTAAGTGTAACTAATTGTATATTTTATTGCATTATATTGTACATGAACAATTATTTTTCAAAACTTAATTTAACAAACCTGAGTTACACAGTAAATCAAAAGGAGGTACACCCAATCTTTATCATGTTTCCCCAGGTTGCACTGATGGGGATCCTGGTAAGTCCTTAAAACTTTAAGCACACTAATGGTGGATTCCGGTTGCTGTTAATAGGTCCACTTCATGTAGGCTACTCTCTACCTGCTGTTTGATGGAAGTCGTTTTTCATAGCTAGAGCTGGCAAATGGCTTGCATATGCTACCAGTACATCAAAGTTCTCTGAGAGTAGGAACCATCTCACAGATGTCATGGTAAATTGTACGTTTGCAGGCAGATTTTTTTATGCTTGGAATGCTCCAAACCAAACAACAAAGATGACCTAGAACTGCGAAGTGCAATAGTAATAGCTTTTTAACGATTGTTGAATTTTGTTTACTTAAAAATGGGAAATACAAGTACACCTGTTCTCTTTAAGTACTTAAGTCTCACTGTGTATACTTGTTCATTTCCATGTGTGGAGAAAGAAGTTAGAAGTTTCCCATGATGCCATTGCTCATCTGAAGACGGCGCTGAGGGATTAATTACACTGAAGACTTTGGATGAGTTCAAATTTGAGATTTTTCTCAACTTTATAATGGTCAGCCCAGCAGATACCATCGGGCATGTTGTTGCTTGTTGTGGGTTTCAAAAGGATGTGGGGTGTCTAGCTTTTCATGCACACGCAGATATGCTTTCAAAGAGACATTTACTCGAGTTAATGCATTTATTATTCATTTTGTGTGAATAAGCTATGGGTTCTCTCTTTCCTTCTGGCCACTTCCTTCTCCTTTCCACTATCTGAGTCACACACACATAGCCACTCTTTCATCTTGTCATAGAGACAGCAGTGGGAGCTGTCAGATCTCACACAGTGGGGTTACACAGCAGCAGGGGTTCACATCACATAACATCCCACACATACACGTGTACACACACACACACACATAAACGTATTTCTTTTGTACCATGATGTCTTCTCTTTTGTGTGGTGCTGTCAGAGACAATCACATCTTGAATACCCCAAACTGATCTATTATGAACATCAACTACTTGGCGTACTCTTCCTTTTCAAAAACTGTGCAGCTCAGCCAGTACAGCTGTGTTTCAAGTCACATTCCCTGCCAACCTTTAAACACTTACTTGAGTGTCTCCATGGTGTCCAATCAACTTAATATTTTAATTTTCACACGGCGGCAATTACCTATCTATAAAGTACACTGCTGAAAAATATTGTACTTTATAATAAATAGCATTGTGTGTAAGTTGTGATGTAGAAAAAGGCTGCTGAAAGTTGCCAAAAATTGTCACTTACATGATAAATAAAAATTTAAAAGATTTAAGCAATGAGAAAATGCAATGCTTTGTTATTTTATTTATCTTCCTGACCATCACAAGTCTATCACTTTGTGCAACCTGTGGTTTTAGAGATCCTGTAACAAATAGCTTTAATTTGTAACTGTGAATGTCCTTCATCCCAATAGCCCTTAAGCGGTGGATGTTTTTTGTTATTATTTTTCATGGCAGACATTTTGACATGTAATGTCTAACAGAAAAAGTGCAGGTGTATTCAATAATATTAATTAAAGCTCCATTCCTAGTTTCAGGGCCCTGGTGTTGTGTATGCCTGCTCACTGGCATAGGTCAATGGAAGGGAGGCATCATTAAACTTATTGGATCCACCTGTGCCTTTTCTTATCTGCTGTGGCTTTCCCCTTTTTGATTGCTTTATTGAACCAGCAGCATTTGCAGACACAATGGCAGTCTACTACTTCAGCAGCAAAAAGACAAGAACATGTCTTGAGGATTTGGAGATTGTTTTGTGCACTTATGTTGTCCTGAATTGATTACTGCAATTCTTTGTACTCTGGCATATGTGACTCATCCTTATCACACTTGTAGCTTGTTCAGAATGAGGTTGCTGGATTGTTGACTAGTACCAAGAAGAGGGACCATGTAATCTCCATTTTGGCACCTTCTCACTGGTCACCAGTCGAATACAGAGATTTGATTGATTGATTTTAAGATGCTGTTAATTGTTTTTAAGGCGTTAAATGGATTGGCTCTATCGTATATTTCAGATCTCCTTACCTTGTAGGACTCTTCCATGCCCCTTAGATCATCAAACTAGTTTTCTTTAGCCGTTCCACAGTCTCAGATAAAAGGTGAAAATAAAATAAATGGAAGAAAATGTTTTGACCAGTAACAAAAGCAACCCAGCAGTTAAAAGTAGCCAATCATAATTAGAAATTCTGGTGTCACATATAAGAGATTTGAGAAAAGTTTACATTTCATTTTTGAAGATCCTTGCCAAAAAATTAAAAGGCCCCTTTTTAATAAATAACAAATTACAGAGAACAAAGGATATTTTAGCAGGTTCAGGTGTATCACAGATAATAACGTTATTAGTAACTGCGTGTGCTTTTCCTACTATAAAAAGTCAAAATGTGCCTACGACAAAGGGCTGTTGTTTTTGAGAAATTCAGCATGATCTATCCAAATTTACAATTTTGTGGGACCATGAAGTCTAAGTAAAATTGCTCTAACAGAAACAGAGGAGCTAGGGTCTAGAGTTTTTTTCTTTTTTTACATCCCTGGTGGGAAAGCCTGCCTCCTACCTTGTTCAGGTAGTCCGCTCCAGGTGATTGCAACACTCACGTGACATTTTACACCGGTTGGTCGAAGCAGCAGGGCGGTTTATTTAAGCTAACTATGCTCTCTGTCCATTGCTGCCACCTGCTGCTTTCCAAAGTTGCAATTACAACTACAAGGCAGGTCAGCACATCTGTCAAAAAGTCCACTCCAGTAACTTTTTTCTTGGCTATGTGGAGGAATATTTATGAATAAATAAATAAATTCAACCGACACTCATTAACATTCGCTGTTCATTTTTAGCGTGGTCTGTTAGCAACAACTGGACTGATTATTTCCTGTCGCACCTGTTTGCTGCTCCCGACAACTCTTACCAAAGGACTAGTCTTTTTTCCCAAGGAATTTTTCACTGTGATAAGATGTCTTGATCACTGCTCCATTTCACCAGTCTAAGGTAAGAATTTGCTGCTTTGTTGACGCCATTTCACAGATGCTGTTTGCTACTTATTTGCTAATGCTGGCTGCTAACTTCTGCTCACATGCTGCTCCAATGTAGTAGCTATGTGCAATGTTTGCATTGTTGTTAGTTGTGATTGTGAACATTGACTAAGTTGTGAATGAATTTCTTGTAGCCTAATGGCTGGGCTTGTCTTTTTTTTGGTTTTGCACCTAAATTATGATGCTTTAAAGCTGTTTGCATAGTGGTTAAATACAGTGTGTTTCAGTTCATTGGTGTGTTATATAGGATGAATTGGTTTTACAGTATACCATCCTCCATGCAAGTTGTTGGTGCTATTTTTGTGGAGTTGCCAATTGGCTCGCTACAATTTGGGACTCAAGTAGAGAACGTTATTGTATAATTGATGATTGATGATGAATTGATTGACAAATTATGGCTTTAAAGGAAATGACATATAGAACAGATATTAACATCAACATTTCCTCTATATAATTTGTATTTGGTTATTAGAGGAAGATTTGAATTCAAGGCATTTGGTAAGTCACAGCTTGCTTTGTTAGTAGTTCAGTACTAGTTAGTAGTTTTCTAAACACAGTTCATAAGTAAGACATTTTTATGGTTTTAATATGCATAAATATTGTTACTTATGTTTAACTGTGTCTATTCCTGCTGCCATATATGTTATGGATTGGTGGTTTTGGGATGTATCAAAACTCAAATCACAAGATGATGGTCTGAGGTGCAAAGTGGGATAGAGGCCATACGGGAGCTGGAGCTCAGTCTACCCATACTGCTGTAAACACCACTTCAGCATTTTATAAACCCCACCTCCACCCCAGCATCCACCTGGAGGCTCTGATTCCCCAGTGGAGGACTTTATCACTGTCACTCCCCAATCGTCTCTGTGCTGAGCTTGGTGTTTGCTTGCAGGGAGTGACTGAGGTCAGTCTCTAGACTCACCAGAACCACTCTGTATTACTGTGTCCATTAACTAATACAGCTCTTCAATTGATAATGTGGGTGGCTGAATGAACTTTCCTTTCCTTGTCTACAGTACACCAGCATATGACATTTATCCAATACACATATTAACTAGTTACATTTTTGAGTTGAATCATGGCCTTCAGGCCTCTGGTGCTGTTGTGATCCATGTGGGTCTATTTTGCAGGCTGTTGTTTTTGAATGCATATTGTTTTGTATTGAATGCTCTTTCTTATTGTTTTGTGTATGGTGTATTGTTCTGATGCAAACAAATTGCCTTTCTGGGACAAATAACACTGAATGTGAATTGAACTGAACTCAGTTATAATGAATGAATGAGTGTCAAGTACAGGCCAATCTCTGACTATGCTATTTATTCACAACAACAACAACAGTTGAGTGAATCTTTTTCGTTTCTTTACAGCATAATGTGGTTTTGAAGTTTATTTAAATATGGAATCTGGAACTTCCTTCCTGCACAGTGTTGCTCTCTTGATGCAATGAGGGATGACTGAAATGATGTTTGAATCACATCAAAGATGGTGGAGTTGTGGAGGAAGGTTTTGTGAAAGCCTGCTGTTTGTTTGAATCAAGCGCTGCAAAAGTAAAAAAAAAAAATAGGACAGCTATTTAAGTGTGAAACTGATATGCTAATGTGTGACTGTACAAACTTGGTGTAAAAAAGCATAGTAGCCAATGTGTTGTTTTAACAGACTTTATAATCATATCATCATCATCATTTCTTAGTAGCAGAGTATGGAAACCATGTACAGACACACAACATACCACTATCTCTCTTTACCATTCTCCTCCTGATTTAATAAAGAAAAAACTTTATGCATACCAGGTTTGAACTACATAGTCTCTCATTGTGGAATAGAGCTTCATCCTGCAGTCCTATTGTTGTTGCATCTGGTGCTTACAGTAGGTAATGATTGATTTATTTATCTATAGATATATAAATTATATACATACAGTACTGTGCACACATTTAGGCAGTTGTGGAAAATATGTTGTAAAGCAATAAAGCTTTAAAAAAACATGTTAAGAGATTATGCTTATCATTAACAAAATGCAAAGTGAAGTACAGAAGAAAAATCATAGTTTTTGAAGGGACTTTACAGGTAGGTTGGCCCAACATCTCGGAGAACCAACCCTTGGTTCTTCTGTGGATTTTAGGCAGCCTCAGCCTTCATGGAATCCCAGACAGAGTTGATTATGTTGAGATCAGGGGTCATGCCATCACATCAAGGATTCCTTGTTCACGGGCTCCTTCTTTACACTGAAGATCGTTACTGATGACTTTCGCTGTATTTTTGGGTTCATCATACTACAGAATAAATCTGGGGGCAATCAGATGCATCCCTGATGGTACCGCATAATGAATATCTGGAGAGAGAGAAAGAGAGAGGTCAGTATAACTTTGAAATGTGGAGACCATATTTGCACTATTCTGAACAGCACTAAGAAGTGAGAATCAGTTTTCAGTTCAGTGTAATTTGACATTTCACTTTGTCAGCTAATGGTTGATACAAACATCTAATCAGAGAAATGTCTCAAATTCCTCAAAAAAAGGGACCAGATAGTTTATGATAGAAAATGTCTGTTTTCGTCTACAGCTTGGCAAAGAATTCCCAAAGTGCTCAGCAAGGTAGTGAAGCTATATTTCTACTGACAGAAGCATTCAGATCTCTGTTACCTTTGACATCCTCCTATCTCGCTTTGTGTCAGTGAGACATGGAGTAGAAAGGGAAGAAAACAGTATAGCAGCAAAGTGAGATAAAGAATAGCAGACTAAAATAATTAAGCATTTCAAAAAATGCATTGAGGTAGTTGTTAATGTGCATTATGTGAAGGCAAATGTAAGACAATGATTTCGAAGAGGCTTGCATTAAACTACAACCTCAAATTGTCACACACTTTGGACACAGTCTGAAAAAAGTGGAACATTGTCTTGAAAAAGATTTGAAGCGTTTGTCGCAGGGCTGCAGCACTTCATCGCATTACATTACACAGGTGTTGCTGGTATAATGAGACCAACCCCTGTAGGTACTTGACACTGTGATTTGCATCAGGTACTAAATTGTGTGAAAGCATGACTGTGAAACACATCTGAGAGATGTATCTGGTGAATAGTTAATAACAGGAATGATCAAAGTGTGACAGAACAAGCACAGGTCCCATTCACAAAATGGCCACAGGGAGCCACGAGCAACAAAGCTAATGTGTGACAGCGAGAGGCAGGAGGATTGTCTTTTGATTGAGCTGTGCAGCATTAAAAAGACTCATGACTAGCTGACACTGTGCTGGTCAAAGTATACGCTTCTTCATGTGGAGTGAAGGACATAAAACGGAAGATGGAAATAAATATATACTTTTTGCATCTGAAGAGCCGCTTACTTTTTTTTTTGCCAGTGGCAGTCTATTTTTCTATAACATGGGAATATTGTATATTTCTCCTTGTCAACAAATTCCATGAAAATACCAAAAACAGCAATGTGTCTCTAAAAACTTTTTGACTTTCCTACCCTGCCTGTGGCTCTCAATCCTATTTCTTCCTACTGAGAAAAATTGTTAAAAACAGGTCACAGATATAGGCCTACACTTTAATTAAAAAAACAAAACGTGGCACTGTATAATTGAACATAATTATAGTGCATTTGCTGGGGACTATATTCAGCTGCGGAGTTAGTGCTCTAGTCTACCAGAACAGTCCATGTGGGAAGAAATCACAGTGCCTATGTTCACTGTAATGAAGGAACAATTTATGTATTGCCAATTATGCATTTTTAATAGTTTCTGGACAACACTAAAGGTCTTTGGTACAGAAGAATAAGCTACATTACAGTATATAAGGCATCAGGTCAATTCATTGTTGGTTCTTGTTTTTGATTTCTTGTCAATAAAAACATGTAGAATATCACCAGACTTACCCTTTGATACTTTGGAAGAGATACACAGACAAATTGAGTACTACCTCATTACCACGCATCCACTTACTATACATGACTGATAATGTTGCCAGTGCATTTTTGGCTTGACGTATAACTTTGATTTGGGAGTCAGCCGCCATCTAGTATCACCCTACTCCCGCTTTCCTGGCATGTCCCAATCCCAGCATGCTCAGCTCGACTGCTCCTGGAGGGGCTGTGTGGGAGTGATAGACAGTTAGTAGTGACATCCTAAATCAGCCGTATAGACTGATCAAAGTACCGCATTGTTGGACTGAAATTGGACTTGGGCTGGCTGCGGAAAGCTCAATGTGAGGCAAGTTTCTTTCCTGTCTGGTCTCATTTTGAGCTCAGCGTTTTGAATGATTCATCATACGGAGTGTGGAAATGACGAAGGAAAAGTTCAAAAAGAGAGTGACAAATTCTTGGTTGAGATATTTCTACCAGAGGGGGCTAAGAGGTGTTGTTATTCAAATGCAGATCTTAAGTCTTTGAACGCTCTATGCTAGCCGTTTCTGGTCTGAGTAGATTTCCCACTTTTTGTGCTGCAATTTTCTTTTTTCTGCCTAACATGAATTGGAAAACACTTTTTATTTCACCGCCTGTCGTTGGAGTGAATGTGATACTGCTACAGTGTAACAGCATGCCTCCACTTGTATAAACCAGATATGAAGCAAAAGAGACCACTGAAATTATGCTAATCAGCCAGGATATGATACATCACTTCCTTACAATGTGCTCTGTTTCTAAGGACTGAAAATACAATATACTCTGATTTGAATCCAAGGCTATCTTTATTCAAAGAGACTGTTGCTATGTAGGACCGTTGCTATGGAGGAGTCTCTTGCCCTCTCATTGAGATGGACAGCTGTTGCCTCGCCACAGGGAGGAGCCCTTTCCCTCTCGTCTTCCTGTGTGATGTTTCCTGAGGAGCCCAACCTGAGGGAGTCAGCAGGGGGGTTCCTCCTTCACAATGATGAAAATAAAACAGTGACTCACTCCCGCTGAGAAAGAAGGAAACTGACCCAAGTTCAAGCAGTGACTAAAGTTTGCAGCAATGGAGCGGATATTCACAGTGGCTTTCAACAGGTGAATGCTCTTAATGCAACTTTACATTTAAATTCTGAATGGTCTAGACGCACCCATGACGGTCATAAACTTTGAAATACGCTGTAGACACAGAGGCTTGATTGCTGTTGATTATTGTGTGGTTCCATATATATTGTTTGCTTGTGCAAGAGGTATGTAAAAATGTGCTGAAATATGGCAAAAAAATAGTTTACTTCACTTGTGAAATATCAAATGGTTGAATGGCTGGTTAACAGCCCTGTCCTGTCAAACTGTTTTAACGTCTGAAACAGTTGCAGCATTTCGCCATATTAAATTTTACTCAGTGTAATAACTAATAAGATTGACGTGTTGGATGTTGCAAGAGAGAGTCACTGTAATATTCTGTTTCTACATAGACAGCCAGCCTGTTTTTAAAGAGAATTCTCACTTCATCCTCTTTTTCATTATGACAAGAGAGGTGAGATTTATTAGTTATAGGGATTGGAAGTGTGTGTCTGAGGGACACACTTAGTACCAGCCATGAAGACATAGGTGTGTCTCAGTTTCCTCTTTTGTTACTGTTGCTGTCCTAATAAATTCCATCTTCATGAACATTATGATGTTCAGTTTAAAAAAACGTTTAAGGTGTTAATAGAACTGTATGATCGTACTGGAGGCTGCAGTTTTCATAAAGTGGTTGTCAGTCTGGATGGTGCATGACTTTATTACAGAAGATCAGGGTTTGCATTCTGAGTCCCTCGTGATTACGTCTAGGGCTGAACGATTTTGGAAAAATAATGTAATTACGATTTTTTGGTTTGTTTGTTTTGTTTTTTTAACCAATATTGCCTCTGATGCTGGTGAGCAGCGCACTGGCTGTAACCAGGCTGTAACTCAGGACAGACTGCGCCTCTTTCGGACTTGTGAGTTTGGTTTGAATCGCGATTACATAGTTACTGAGCTGACTGGTGGCTATGTGTGATGCAGGCGCCGATCACCACAATACACTTACCTTACTACACTTGTCTTTCTGTTGTGCATTTTTCCTGTCCGTCAAAGCGGCGGATGGCCCAACAATTTCACTCACCACCACCAAGTTACCTGCGTGTGGTGGGTGCTACTTGCATTCCCTGTGTGAGACTAAAGTTTCTGTAGTGTCAGCTTCTGTCAAGCTTAAGGCCATTGTACAACAACAAGTCAAGGTACAGCGTAACGTGCAAAGTAGAGGTTTTGTCTGTAGACTGCTTTACTCTCACGTGTCATGTGACCAGAGTGTAATCGCAGCCTTTGCGATTAGAAAATTTCGTCTTATAAAATCGCAAATGTAACTAATCGTTTAGCCCTAATTAGGTCAAAGCAAAAAAACCCACTTTTCACAGCCACCATAGTTACTCCTACATGCTTGGAAGAGGAGGGTGAGTCGAGTTGAAGGGTATTCAGTTGGTTGCAATCTGAATCACTAGGGGCGACTAAATCTTACACACTGCTCGCTTTAAATGTTAATAACTTAAACATGTAGGCCCATTGTCTGATGAATCAAGTCACTTTGGACTATTTGAATATTTAACCAAGTCTTTTTCTAGCCTAACCTGAATTAAGTGCTGTAAGTGCCTAAACCTAAAGTTTAAAAAATCTTAATCATGCCTTACTTCCTACAAGCGGATATCCGAGGTAAAACGTATTGAAATGTACTGAACATTTCCCAGGTAATTTCTGTATATAATATTTAACACTTTGTGACTTTGCTGATAAAATCATTAAAAATGTTTTCTCATTATCCTATAAAAACAAGATTGAGCCTGTGAGAACATGGGCTTTAGTTTCAGAAAGTTTGCCAGTTGGTCAGAAGTTAATGAGTACTAGCCTCAAATGCAATGTGATGCTCATCTAGTATACCACCCCTCCTCCTTTACTGTTGTAGGTTTCCTACACGACTTATATGTTCAATTAAATATCCTAAGCTTTCAGTACATGGAAAAGTACTTCCTGCGGCAGGAGAAAGTGCACATTATATAAGGCAGGCTTTGAGCATTGCAGCACTGCCCATCCACAGAGACCTGAAATCCGAGGACACCTTTGTCTCACAAAACAACCCCGGACAGCCTGCTGTTGCACTTCGGCTCTGCTGCTGTGCTGAAAGATCAGCCCTCCAAGGACATACTCAGCATCCCAGAGTGCCTACCTGCGGCAGCTGTTTTGACGGAAGCGAGTGCTAAGCTGTGCCAGCTGCTGAGGATACTGCTGTACCCTTCTGGAGTGAAACCGGCGTCATCATGGCAGGCAGTCCTCCATGTGGAATAACCAGAAATTGTCCACACCTGATTCACTGTTGCTGCCAATCCACACGACAAGCCAGCCATTTATTCAGGGCCAGCCATGGATGCAATGTCTCAAGCAATTACCCATAATCAGCTGTGATTGTTTTGTTGCAAATCACTGCTCACTGAAAAAGGACATTTTAAGATCAAAACTTCTCAGGCTTGTTTGGTGAATTTAATTTGCGTATGCATATGTGACTGTTTTCAAGATTTTTCACTTGTAGCGACCAGCTGTCAGAATTACATCACCGCTCAACTGTCAAGTGTTCATTCAAGTTTACTACAGTTAACACTTGCAACTCCTCCAAATATGGTTGTAAAGTTTGCTGTTAACTCTTGCTGTGAGGGTGTTTTGAATTCTTGATCACTCTCAGGGTAGCAGCTGTGGCCTGATGCTCTTTGTTTGAATACCACCCGTGTGTGTTTGACCGAACAGGGCCAGAATACAGATTAGCTGTGGTTAGACCCCAGCAAACACTTCACCATTAGTTCCCCTGGGATAATGTGTGCTTCCCTGTAGTAAAAGCCACACCTGCTATGGGTGTTTTAGTGCCTGGCTCCATTTATCTTTCAGAGTCGGACCTCTTTCCCTTGTTTTTCTTCCTTGGTCATTACACAGTTGCCTCTTTTGCTCTTTACCCTCATTCAGTTCCTCCCCCCCTTCTCTCCATTGTTCCCTGACTCCCTCTTCACTCACCCTGCTACTTGTCTAACCTTTGAGGAGCTTCCTCACTTTGGCCTGTAACAGGCTCATCAGCTCTCTCCCGGTGTTTCCACTAGCAGGCTATCACTCAGTGCCACCGCAGGGAAAAAAGACAACTACTAATACCTCACACCAGCACAAGAGCCCCCACCAGCCACACAAAAAGGTACTAGAAGTTGTATTAGAACAGTGAACTTTAAATAGAGTATGCTCACTTGAGATGACAGGAACAGGGTTATGCTACCAAACAATATTGTTCTTGGAGAGGGACTATAAAAGCCCTTTATGACCAGCTCAGTTGTACCATACTCTAGAGTCAAGCACCAGTGTGCTTGACAGTGTAAAGCTAGTATTAGGGATGTTCTGACTCCTATTCCCGATCTGAGTCCTTTAACATTAGGTATCTGCCAATACCAAGTCAAATGTAATTTATAAACAACATGCAAATGCTTACTAAGCAGTGTTAAATTATTTTCAATGTCTCAAGGTAGCCAAATGGATATTAAGAATCCATTTGATAAAAGGAAAGTCTATGTAACTGTAGACTATGTCACTAGGTAATTGAAATAACACATTCTTCCTTTCACAAATGTAAAAAAAGCACCATCTCTCAGGTCAACAACCTGGTAAACACGTTTCAGGGTCTTGGCCAATCAGAAGACAGTGTGCTTTGGGGGGGGGGGTTAAAGAGACAAGAGCATCTACAGCTTGTTTCAGATGGAGGCTGAAATGAGGGCCTGCATGAAAGGCCAGTATGAGACAGAAATTTTTTTTGTACAGCGTAAATCAACACACCTTCAACCTGACCAGAGGGCTGATTTTCTCAAATTACAGGTAAACAGCACACTAAAATATGTTACTGAAAACACTAGGAAACAAGGAATGCAGTAGCACAATCTTGATTCATTGTTGAGCATTGCCTAGTTTGACGGTTTGATCTGAGTTTCATAAATCGGGAGCCTGGTGTGTTGCATTGGAAGTACCTGCAGACTAGACGCAGGTCCAGACCAACAACCAATTAGGGCAGCAAAGTGTGTGTGTGGGAGAGAGAGGTTTTGATCATGAAGCCTAATGTTACTCTGCAGTTCTTTGGTTTATCAGTGTGTATTATAAGCTACGATGCTGCTATAGCTGCATTGACCTACAGTATATTGGTGTTCAACTTTGATAGTAATTTGTTAAGTCATATTAGACAAGATAAGTTATCCTGGTCATTCAAATTAATACAAAAAACATATTGGTCACTATTTAGCATGACGGCTTTATAAAGACTGAGCTTCTCTCAGCATCCCTGTGTTTGTGACTGCCTTTACAAAAAACACTTATGTACAGTAGTACTATAATGAAATACCACAAAATTATAACAAAAGTAATATCAGTATTACTATAGTAATTCTATTATTTGGAACGCATTAGAGAAAATTACAATATTAATACTATAGAGTTGGCTTTGGTGATCTTATAGTGGAGTTATACTATAGAGTTTATATAGTATTACTAAATGGTTTTCTGTGTTTTTTCAGATAGTAATAATATAGTAATAATACAATATGTTTATAGATATTTACTGTCTTTGTGTGTGTGAGAGAGGTTATCATAATGACATGAATGAAACTCGGGATTTCCCTCATTGACTGCAGCATTTTATTTTCTGTGGTTATTTTCTTAAACAAAACTAACTGACTGATGGACATCATAACTAGCCACCAATTTATTGAAATGCTAGCGTAACGTTGTGTTGTGTTCGCTCAGCATACTGCATAGCAGTGCGCAAACTGGATCTTTTCCGCTTAAATGCTGAAGCACTGCTGTAGTATTGTTGTGGTAGGCGAGTTTGGTTTTACAATAGACACACTGTACAGTACTTGTTTTGTTTCAACTTAAAATTATTCCAAACTTTGGACACTTTGTCATTTTCTCTTCTGTCTCCATTTTGCATTCCACTCCATCAAATCATGTCGTCTTCATTTGTCCACAGCGGGTAGTGCGACAGTAATAATCATATGTGCGAAACATTGCGCTGTATATATTTATATGGATTAAACACTCCAATGCAAATTCTTAGCATAAATAATTTCTTGTAATCTAGTTACTCAAGTTTCTTAATAAAACGTTTCATCCATAGTTGGAACACTTTTCAATGTCTTGTTTTTTTTCCCCCGGCCTCATTTATTGGCTCTTGAATAGGGCCCTCAGGTCCTTAAGGCCACCCCTATTCCCACCTGAGCTTATAGCTATGTGATTGTAAAACATTTACCAACTGTTTTAAAATGCTTTGTAAGATTTTTCAGGTTTTTTGAAAAGTCAGAATAAACACACATTGTTAGTGTTATGGCAGAAAATTGTGTCCTCTTACATGAGTAAACAAATGGACTGAGCCGGAGAGGGGCGGGACAGACGCTAGTGACAGGATCCAGACAAACACACATACACTGGGTGAGTTACAACCTCTCACAGATGAAGTAAAAATCTTAAACACATTGAAACTAAATGAATACCATATTAAGATCTTAGTAAGTAATACTAAACTTGAACATCCTATGTTTGTAATGAATATGGAGCATAAAGGGGTTGGATCAACCTCTCACCAAGAATATCTTTAACTGTTATGTTAAAAAAAAATGAAGACCAGCAGCCACCATCTCCACCTCCCCAATGGCCTGTGAAATTCTACATTGACTTGGATGTCCAGAAGCGTCGGCCAGACTCTGGCAGGGCAGCTGAGCAGCTCAGCTATCCTTATCTCCATTCAAACATGGCAGCTCATAGATTATGTATGGTTCATGTGGTATGGGGCCATGTCCTCCCACAGATCATGGAGAGGCAGAGTACTCAAAACACACCAAGCGAGAACCTGCAATATGCATAGCCCCTAGTCATTATTAATGCCCCTGGATAGCTACGACAGGTACCTGCAGCACATCGCACCTCCTGGTTGGCAGAGTGGAATAGATTATATGGCCTGACAGTCTATATTTGGTTTGATTACTGGAGCTAAATAATGTTATTAGGAAAATTATAAGGGAAATCTTGACAGGTATACATTATAGATCAAAAGGCTCTGACAATATTGTAATTACCTCTGCTGTAAATTACCATTAATATACTGCACAACATGGTATTCCTGTGCATTATCATGCAAATGACTTTTCAGTCTAACGTTAAAGAGTTATAGTGAATTAAAACAAAAAGATTCAAAGGGTGACATTGCATATTTGACCAGTTTTGATTTTGTTTCCCTGCCCTCCTTTTTTCATTTTATTCGTACTTTTTCAATATAATATGAGATCTGACAGAGTATTTAGAACTTAATTTATTCATTCATCTTAAAGCCCTCTGGCTCATTAGCAATTTCCTGTTTGAAGAGGAATCTTTTGAAAAATCAAAATCATGTATTGGAACAAGAGCATTTGAAGGCAACATTTTGTCACTTTTCAATCTGGGCTTAATTACATCTCCAAATTGATTTTCATATTCGACAACAAGAAGTTTAAAGTTATGATCAGTGATTTGGTTACTGGGCAAGGGGATCAAGGAAATGGATTTCACACCAAGGCTTGCAGACATGCTCACACAAACATGGCATCTCTCTTTTTCTGTCGCACACACACATACCACACATATAACACACACCGTACACACCACACACTCTGCACACACTGCACACAGATTTTACTTCCTTTTACCAGTCCATCTGTGTGGCAGGCTCTATTGTCCATTAAAGGTTGCTGCCTAGACCCCGCCTCCCTCTATTATCCCTCTTCACTCCACCTAAAGACCCCTATGGGAGGGGGTGGAATGTTGGCTAAAGTGAGGGCCCCACATCTCTATAGGTGGGGCTAAATGAGCCCTCATCAGGAACTTAAATCACTATGGTTAATAGACTTGGTCTGTTTCAGTATGTTTTAGACCACCAGGGCCAGTAGTAAAGGAGGAGGGACAGAGGAATCTGTGCCAGCCCCCCAGGCCAGCTCCAAGTGACCAAGTCTAGCCCGCCACAATACAGATTCCAGCCTCCAGGTCAGCCTCTCTGGAAAGCTGCTGAAGAAATGACTAATGAATACACACATCGGGGTTCCCCTCGTCTTGTACCTCTTGTCCTAATAAGTGTGTGTGTGCGTGTGTATGCTTGCGTGTGTGTGTGTGTGTAAGCAGAAAGATGAAGGCAGTCATAGAAAGGCTGTGATAAGTGTGTGTATGAGAGAATTAAGTTGGACCATTTCTTTCTCCTCTTTACTCTCAAAGCCTGTTTGCTGGCAGGTCCACTTAGGGAGCGCCAAGGGGCGAAGGCCCCCTATTCAGTATGTGCCACCAAGTGGTCTGTTCCCACAGCTAAACACAGGCACAGCCAGGGGCACCACTGAGGCAGGAGAGAGGAGTCCTTTCTCTCAGTGAAAAGAAAATGTCCTCCAGAGCAGGAGCACTTGGACATTTTTTTCATTTTCTTCTCCTCTGATTCCTCTCTGCCACCTTTTTTGCTCTTGAACAAGCAGGCATGCTGGTAATTCAAACAAGAGCTTGTAAAACACCTTCGGAAAACAGTGTTTCCAAGAGACCAGTCCTACAGACTCTTTCATCTTGTTAAAAAATAAGAACTACCGTATAAAGTTATATTGCTACAGTGATTTAGCACTGAACTTGCCAGAGAAGTGCTGGGGATTGTTTGTTGACTTTTCTGCTGCTAAGGTTTAGATTTTTGGTACAGATTATTGGTATGGCTTGCCCAGTTCTGAATTTTGTGGACTGATACCAATATATTAACAATATATTTGAGATCAGATAATGATATATTGGCTGATATTTATTCCATAAATGTATAACTAGATATACAGACTGAATGGGACATTTTACAGCTGAAAATAAACTTATTAGTGCTCTCTGGTGGAACAAACTAGACTCTTAGTGGAACAAATAATGTTTATTTGGACCCCATTAGCTGAGTATTACATAGCTATTTTAGGGGTCCATATAAAAACATACATAGTGACAAATACACCACACCAACACCAGTTGCACAAAACACACAATTGCATAAAGACGATGGCATACAACACACAACAGCTACACTCACCTAAAGGATTATTAGGAACACCATACTAATACTGTGTTTGACCCCCTTTCGCCTTCAGAACTGCCTTAATTCTACGTGGCATTGATTCAACAAGGTGCTGAAAGCATTCTTTAGAAATGTTGGCCCATATTGATAGGATAGCATGTTGCAGTTGATGGAGATTTGTGGGATGCACATCCAGGGCACGAAGCTCCCGTTCCACCACATCCCAAAGATGCTTTATTGGGTTGA
>JAPMOB010239417.1:0-12728 GCA_029875015.1 Lepomis gibbosus | reverse complement strand
GCCACATTCTGTTACGTGCCCATGGAGTTTGGTGTTTTTGTGCATTCAATTAGGATCTTGGGGCTGTTTATTACAAGATTTGTTTGGCTCTTTTCCAATTCCCCATGAAAATTGCTGCAGAAAGTGCTTCCTAACTGGACCTCCTGAGTGCTTCTACAATAATTATAGCTGCTTTCACCTTCTGTTGATGCTATTTTCATACTGCAGCCATGGCACACTGCATGCATGTTTTTAATTTTCTTGTGAGAAGAGGGACACTCTGCCAAACACAATAGCATTTTTATATGAGCTAAAACATTTAAAGATTTTCTATGAGCGTCTGAAAATCATATAAATACATTGTGCACTGATGAAGGCCACAGGCTATAATGTGTGTATTCCCATCTTTTCTTAAGTCCTTATATATCAATTAAATACTGTTTGAGTTCTTGTACCTTTGAGTGTAAAAACCCTGCAGACTAAGGATATAGACTCCACGATGTTGAAATGATAAAAATCTGATTTGTATCATTATCTGTACAATAATCTCACCCACTAATAACTCAATATATATAGAATTACCAGATTTTCAAGACTTCAGCCTGTTATGAATGTATGCAAACCTCTTATAATAAAAGCATTAGTGAAATGTTAAACTAAATGCCTTTTGAGTGGTGCTATGATTTGAGCTGGGTGTCCCTATCGTATGGTTGGAGTTACACATGTGAGCCAAGTTATTAATAATGATGAGATATTGTTATGTGAGGAAATACAACACACATATGTTGTACACATACACACAGACATAAATCAGAAAGCTGATTACAGGTTTAGAGAAAATCCAGCATACGTAAAATAAATAAATAAAAATGAATTGCCATTAGAGAATTACTGCTTCACATAAAGTCAATGCCTAGTTAATGTTTCTTTCTCACATCCATTTAGCTTCAGGACCTTACAACCCTGGATTATGCCGACAGTGGACATTCAGCCAACAAAGCACTCCTGCCCTTATGAGAACAGACCATTAGCAGGGGAGGGATCATAAATCTCCTTATAATAGCAAAATGGAGATGTTCTAATAACAGATTACATGCATTTAATGGACAAATTTACATCTATAAGCTGAAGCTAAAAGCATTTGATGCAAACAGATGACTGGGTGAAGCTTTGTCAAGGAAGCTATAGGACAGCGAGGAGGAGGCAGTGTGGGTAGCAACATAATGAAATCAAAAACACACCTGCACTGTGGTTTGTGTTGCTAGCAAAGTTTAATCTAAACTTGTTAATCTGACGCTGCCTGTCTTGTATTTGCCTCAAGAGTAATAATGTCTTCTAACAGAAGCACTAAGGAAGTTACAGTTCAGTGTAATTATTAGGTTTCATTGTTCACTCGAGCACAGGGCTGACTGGAGCTTTTTGCTAAAATCATCAGACTTGAAAAGAATGGTTGGTGCCACACTTGGTCTTTGTTAACAAAACCTTAAAATCTGAACCTGTTGTCACATACTTTACATTGTACGTATTTATCCAAAAGGGAAGGGCATTATTTATATATGTACAAACTGGACACAACTGTTTATTTTAAACAATCTTGGAAAAACAGTGACCAGAACCTAACCATAAAGTGATTGTGTTTGCTTATGTTGTTGATAGCTGAACATGTGTACTACTAATTGAAGCAATCCATTTAGTCATGTTTTGGCAAAAATATCTGCACACAAATGGACAGTAGAGAAGTGGATCATGTTTCGGGATTGGTTTGAGATCTTTTAATGGACATTATGCCCTAATAATGTATGCCAATAATGTGCCAACAGAGCAACAGAGTTACTATACAGAGGTGAAAGGTCAAGGGGCCTCTCGTTGCTTGTCAGAAACACACACAGTTTCCTCATTTCCATTGGATTATTGACCTTCCTCTGTGTCTCTCTGGGTAGATGGAGAGGTAGTACAGTAGAGAAGGATGGATGCAGAGTTTGTTGACAGATGCCTCTCTCCCTGCCCCGCTTCGCCTTGGCCCACCTGTTAAGGGCAGCAGTGAGCTCCTGCAGACGAACGTGTCTGTTGTGGACACACGGAGGGAGGAGGCGGCTGGGGAGGGGCAGACTGGAAACGCTGGCACGTGCCTCCCCGTGGAGATCTTTTTCCAGTTACAAGTCCCATAACAGGGCACATGCATGTATTCATGTCTGTACAGGTGTGTGTCTCTATGTTTCCTCCTCCCCTGTGGCAATATATAGCACAGGGAATGGAGAAAGTATTGATGTGTTTATGTGCTTGTGGATCAATCATTTGTGTGTGAGTGCATTAGTGTGGGTGTGTTTAGGGGAGTAGGAGGAGTGTGCCCTCTCTGCACCCCCACAGCCGCCACACGCCTGGCCACCTGCTCTGGGATTAGAGAGCATGCGGATTACACGCGTCACAATGGCGATACACAAACACAAATATGCCCTCGGCCAACAAAGGACATGTACACACACACTGGACAGCCTCACCGCTAATCGCTTTTAGCATCTTCAGTATTTTCATAGTTTGGGAAATAATGACTCTGGACGCAGTACATGCCATGCCAGATGATGTTTATATTGACTGATGCTGTTAGGTGCAGAAGGAGATATTTTAAATGGTGGACTTATTCTGTGGATTCATTTTTGTATGTTTATTGAGGAAGGCTTTTTTGCACATTCACATGACTAGTTGTGTGTGTGTGTGTGTGTGTGTGTGTGTGTGGTGTGGAGGGGGGAGGTGGGGGTACCCAGGGAGATGCTTTGCCATGCCCGCCCCACTGTGACCCACAACAGATCTGCTGTCCTACTTTTCAAGTATAAAAACATTGTGACGTCAACACGGAGAAACCAACACGCGAACACCACCAAGAAAGGTCCTCAAAACATAACATCACCATTAGCAACAACAGCGTGAACAACACACACACAAACAACAATCACTCTTCAAGGCCACATGCTCTAAGTTAAAACCAAAAGGGTCCATTCAAAGATGAATCAAGAGGCCTTTCTCTACACAACGTCCTGTGAAGAATAGTGAGTGCAGGGATTCAGTGAAACACGGTTAGTCATTTGTTTGGTTGTAGTCTGAGATGTGTTCAAAACAGGCTCTTCATGAGGTCAGTTACTGTACAGATTACAGACTACATCATTGTCTTAGTTATTTTTTAACATTATTGTACACAGAACTTTGACTCAGTTCCCCTGAGCTCCCCTTTAACCATTGTTTTTTAATTCTGTGTCTTGCAAGCCCACAACTCCAAGCAAGCATAAAATGGGGGAAAAAAGCCAATGGAATTAACTGAGAAAACGGATGTATATAATAATGGTAAGCCACATGTAGTCTGAGAAGTAAAAACAGAACACAAGCACCACTTTTCATTAAGGTATTCAAAGTCTGAATCCACAAAATGGAACCAGATACTCTTGATTTGTCACCTTTTAAAATGCGCTTCAAGTAATGAACCTTTAAAGTAAAACACTTATTATTATTTGGAATATCAAGTAAGTAACATTAGGTTTTACATTATACAGGTCAGTTCGGCATGTTTTGGGTGAGTCATTTATATACAAAGGAAAACAATATTACTAACACCATCCAGTGGCTTGAGAGGAGCCATCAGCTCATCACTGTTAACCGTCTTGCTTTTGTATGCATGATGTAATTCAGTACTTCAGTGTCATTTACATATATTCTAATGACATAAACTTATTACAAAAATTACAGTAAGGTGAAGGAAAAAAATACCAAGATCCTGATGTAAAGCTGATCCACACATGAACTATGTGTTCAGGGACATTTCAAAACATTTGACCTCCTACACTTGGATGGCAGTGAAAAGTTGGAGGCATTTAAGTGGCGGGATGTTGGGGGAAGATCTTCTGCTACTGTCTTGCCCCTCTCCCTTGCCTCCTTTTGCCCCACGGGGTCAGCAGGTTTGTTTTGCTAATGACCCCATCCCGTTATGACCTCATTCAAGTTGCGCTCAGTAATTGGTGGCACACTGACATTGGGGGTAGGGGGTCATCCGCCCAATGGGCCGATCCTATTGTAAACATTCCTCCCCGACAAATAAGGTATTGTTATTGATAATTAACAGCAATGAGGGGTACTGTGTGTGTGTGTGTGTGTGTGTGTGTGTGTGTTAGGGCAGGGAAAAGGATAATGAGGATGATGTAGGTGATGAATGATGATGACAACTGAGGTGTTACCACAGATTAACCTTGGCATAGAGGGAATTGGCAGCGATGAAGCTAAATTAGGTGACAGCAAATATTTTTTAGTGCTTTGTTGATGATGATGATACTCTTCACGCCTTCAGCTGCTGAAGTGCCCTCGTGCAAGCCATGGAGTCCTGAGCAGACTAGGGATCAGTATTTCATACTCCACAGTCTCCTTGTTTAAATGTGTCAGAACTACATCTGATCTGGACTGATGTGGAAAAGGACATTTCCAGTAGGTTTGAAGAGATTATTATAATTATTATTAGAAAGTCTGTGGTTTTGAGGTAAAGTACAACAATTGACATGCACTACATTTCAGAGGGAAATATTGTACTTTTTTACTCTATTTATTGTCAGCTGTAGTGACTTTGCAGCTTGTATTTTACATTCAAAACATATGATCCTTTTATAAACATGACGCATTGTTATGGATCAAACGACCCAGCACTGTATGAAGTAGTTAAAATTAGCTTCATCTCAACCAGCTGCAATGTTAAACAGCTGCTTCCACATTAATGTATCCGTCATTTGAATCCAATAATGATGAATCATCAGCGTGGATCCTTTTGTGGATCGTGACATGGATAAAGAGGCCAATCTCAGAACCACAAAGTTGCAGTGTGGAGTTGGATGCATGGTGATGCTGGTGGTTGGAGGTGAATAGCCTCCTTTGAAGGGTGGGGAGAGTTTCAAGTTTCTTGAAATGCAGCTCCTTCAAGGACTCCTCTTCCTGTGTTTTTTTGTTTTAAGCAAAGACCTCTTAGCAGGTGCAGTTGATGTGGAAGTTCTTCAGGTTGATCTTGATTTTGCCCTTACACCTCTTTTTCTGAGCTGGAGTTAAATGATGGCGTTCTAGTTCAGTTGGTGTTTTTTTTTCTCTAGCACACACAACAATGTTTCCGTGTTTGTCTTTTCAGCTAATTTATTTGGTGGTAGGGCTCCAGGGCTATGATGTGTTTTCTCTAGGTGGTGCATGTTTCTGCTCCATTCAGTAAAGCAGGAACAACTGTCTTCTGAACAAGCAGTTTGGTCCTCACTTGTTTGTCTCATTTTGCAAAAAACATTCTCCTGAGGTTTACAAAGGTCCCACAAGCACAGCTGAAATGATGATGTATTTTTTTTGTCAATGTCAGCTTTAAAAAAAGAGGAGGCTACCAAAGTGGTCCACACTTGGTAGATATAGTCAGTGTGTACTGCAGGTGAGGAAGCTGCAATTTCTGGTGGTAGTTGTGGGAAAACATGTTTTCCTTAGATTCGGGGGCAATCCCAGGAGCCTGTATGCTTGAACAAATGCATCAACGATGCACTTTGGCATAGAGAATATTATGATAAGCATATGAATCTCCAAAATCTATAATATAGGATGTAATATAACACACTGACACTGGTTATTATTACTTTTACTTAAGTATAATTATGAATACAGGCTTTTTACCTGTGATGTTGTGAGTATTTGTACACTGAGGTACAAAGTAAATGATCACAATACCACCACCTCATATGGGGAACATTTAAATATGCTGCACTAATGTGGTAGATATAGTTATTATCCATGACAGAAGTGAATAAGTTACTGTCTCATCCTCCACCCAAAACTTTCATTTGGCTCGCAGACAGAGGCCTCTCTTGTCTGGATGGAAGGTAAACTATTAACTCGGCACAAAATTATTCCCTAAGGTCTGTGTGAATGTGTGTGTGTGTGTGTGTGTGTGTGTGTGTGTGTGTGCATAAGCGTTAAGTGGTTGCATGTCTCCTGTGAGAAATGCCCGGGGTCATTCGTGGGTTTTAATGTGTGTCTACATGCCATTATTCAAATGAATTGAAGGGGAAGTGTATCATTGTGTGTGTGTGTGTGTGTGTGTGTGTGTGTATGTGCGTACAATTACATTCCACTGTGAAAATGCACCATCGCCTGTACATCAAAAAATTTAGATGATAGCTATCAGTCTTAATTATCATCTACAATGGGCAATATGTAATTACACATACATTATTACCATTAATTATTAATTATTAATTATTAATTATCAATTATCGAGCATTTATAAATTAATTAGCACATATTATGACTTCTTTGGGTTTGTGTGTGTGCTCCTTGGCAAAGGATTTGTCAGGATAACAAAATGTTCTGCTGGTGTTACACAGTGTGTGCCATGCAGGTGAGCACCATAGGAACAACAACCCCCAACAACAACAACAAAAACAACAAAAAACATGGGATGAAAGTGCATCTGCTCTTGTCTGCTTTATATCTGCAAAATAAACAAACAAAAAACACTACACATGTGCCCACAAATACCCACATATGCAAAGACAAACAATCTTTTGTCTTCTTTTTTTTTCTACTTTTAGTGGGTGGTAGCAAAAGTCATCCCTGCAAACTCCCCTCCTCCTCCACATCTCTCCTCTCTCCTCATCCCACTATCACATCGGACAGGGTCTACTTATAGTACCACGCCAGAGAGTGGAGAATGGGAAGAGAAAGGGTATTATGACAGTGAGGAGAAGAAAAGAGAGGGAGCGAGAGAAAAGAAGGGCAGACAGGGTATTATGAGAGAGAGGGATGAGAGCAGTGAAGGCATTTGGAGTCTTTATTCGCCTTCCTAAGCCACGGGCTCCGCTCCCAATCCGATTGGTCGATACGGCCAGCCATGTAAATGAAATGCAAAGCAGAGAGACCCTGACTTCCCTTTGCCAATTTGTGGGGCCCTTTCTCTCTTCCTCCGCCGATGGCTTCGTTCTTTTATCAGTCTGTCTTCCTCGCAACGTGACGCCTTTTCTTCTTCAGTATCACAGCCTGCCGCCTCCAACCTCTGATTCTTCCCCTCACTCCCCGGAAGATAATGATTTTCCTTTTTTCCCCCTGTAAGAGCTGAACTCTGCACTTCTCTAATGTTCAGCTCGAAGGATTTAATCCACAGAGGCTTTTTTATTTCCTGGGAAACTCCAGTGGTGATTAAGCATATGCTCTTTTGCATGTGTTCTGCTCTGCTTATGTGTGTGTGCAGAAGCATATATGTCCCTTCACGCTTTTTCTATAAAGCTGGATTTGAGGCCATTAGAGGCTGTTTGCTCTTCAGTCGTAGTTTTCTTCAGCTGCATTAGGGAAAACTGCAGAGGGCTGACCTTTAATAAAATTCTCTACACATTTGTTTATATCAAAATACTCTTCTTTAATTTAGACATTTCATTTAATGTCTATGATGGAGGCCCTCCTCCACCCCTGCAGAAGGAGTGTCCGTTGACACTAAACTCTTCACAGGGGGTAGAGTACCAGTAATGGGGGCTCTGGCTGCGTAAACCCCTTGCTGTGAGATTTAGGTTTATTTATTTTATTTATTTATTTTAAGTCTAATCAGCTCCAGCAGTGTGTTTTTTTTCAACAGGATGGGACGGGGTGACAGGCCAATAGATGGGGCAGGGCTGATGACAGTTTTAAGTGCAGACAAATGCCACAGTCTGTCCCAGATTAAAAATTCCCACTACAACTGTAATCCCTGTAGCGCTGCCAAATTGGTATTTCCTTCCCTTCCCTGGACTGAGCAGCACTGGATGAGCAGAGACTGGGACAGGAAGAGAATGAGCATCACATGTTGGTTTGTATGGCTTAACCTGACTGAACTCCTTGGACTTGTGTATGGTTGGACTGGCCTGAACATCTCACCTAATTCCTCTGCAAAAGCACAGTTAAAGATCATTACTAGAAACTGGTCTCAGAAATTTGTTTTGCTGGTGTTCACAAGAGGAAAAAATATATATCACGCTCAACTTCAGTTCTACTGAAAAGGGTTTTTGAAGAGAGCTGTGAATGCACTATAGGTTATGAATATACATAGCAAAGATGAACAAGAGATCCAAATTATAGTAGATATGTATGCAAGAATGTAACAAAGTGAAGAGCAGAGGGGAGTTCAAGGAGGAGAACTATAGTGCTCAGCGGCTGTGTGTGTGTTCATCATGCAAACACTGCCACCTGCAGACAACTCTTTAAATCACACACAGGTTCAAACAGACAAAATCACAGAGCAGGACAGAAAAATATGTTTGTCTGTAGAGGAATTTCATTCAGAAGTTTGTCCAAATGTTGAGCACAGTGTAATGACATTTTCCGCATAATGTAGTAAGATGTTACCTTCTGTGATTTTATTACATTATGATGTTGCAAAAAACTGTGCTATGAAAAATACAATTTAGCATATATTGTACTAACATGCCTAAATCTACACTAACGCTTGCGGTAACTCAGTTAGAACCAGAGAACAACTGAGGTTTCTATCACAAAGAGCAGAACATAAGGCCTCGCTGGATTCCCATCTACCTACTCACTAGTTGTGTTGGTTACAAATAGAGCTAGACTGAAATATCAGCAGATATTAGCTTATTGCAGATATATCGTATTAGTGTACATGTCGGCCAGTAACTAACAAAAAATGGCAATACAGAAATGCAAAACTAGGTTTGAGGTCATTAAGAAACAGTGTCCCCATTGTTACACACGTAAAGAGAGCTGACATGCTGATTTGTACCTTCCAGAAATTTGAATAACAACATCAATCTAAAGAATCTTTAATAATAATTTTTATATTATGTGTTTACATTTTTTTATTAAAATTGCTATGAGACAATATATTATTATTTGAATTATATTATCCTATATTAAAAAATATATATTGATACTAGCATCAGCCATTGCTGGGGGGAAGTTACAATGTCTGGCCAAGCTGGACCCAGATGTCTACAATGGTTGGTCACATGGACTGGACACTACCAGCTTTAGGTCTTCAATCCTATGTTTGTGGGTGTGTTCATCCTTGGTGTAGTACTTGCATATTACATTTTGCGATGAAGAAATGGCCTTCGAAACCATAATGTAATTAGTACGACAGATATGGACAGTTATTTATATGCAAAAATATATTACCATATGAATTCAGCATTTTTATCACATTTATAAGCAGGTTATATTAGCAGTATTATACATTTTTTATTTACATTATCAATTGCTACATAAACTCAATACATGTCAACTATTACAGGCCTGTTTCATGAAAGACATTTGAACATGTGTCAGTAAGATATATACTGTAAAGTGTAAATAAGTACATGTAATGACGGCTGAATTCCAATTAGTTGCTTCTGTTTCAGGGTCGAGGTATTGTGCATGCTGGCTCACTGTCACGCTGTCATGGCTTGCTGGGACACTTGAATAAAATGGAGCCATCGTTAATGTTATTAGTAACACCTGCGATTTGCCTACTATGACAACTTAAAATGTTGCTGTAAAAAGGATCAAACTGAACTTAGGCCAAAAACATGATAATAACGAATGGCTTTTCGCCAGTGTTTTAACATTCATTGTCCAGTTTATACCTTATTATCCAATTACATGTTTTTTCTGGGGCTATTTTTGCAATGACAACTTAGCAAACTCCATCCACTAATGAAAAAAAATACCAATATGTTGACTTTTTACATTTTATTGCATATTTCAAGGTCAAGAATCAACCTACAAACTCAAAATTGTAACCTCTCTGCTCACGTTTTCCTTACATGTTGAAGCTGATCCCAACTCCAATTAAAAAGGGCCAGCTCACCCAGTTTACCAAAAACAAACGCTCGCTTGCTTGTTCTCAGTATATGGCCATGCAGATCATGTTTTTTGAGATTTCTGCCTCCACCCCTGTACAATGGTAAAATGCATCTTTTTTGTGGTCTGACAGATCTGAAAAATTACATTTTTAAAAAATCAGCAGCAATGGTGGGTAAATGGGTAATTCAAAGAACCCACTGTGAACAGTTTTCACTGGAACTACTTTATTCTGACAAAATAAAATCTTATAACTTAGACAACCAAAACTACCTACATGGATAGATAAGAAGTATGTTAGAAATGCTGTTTTTGCCAACTCTTTAACTAATGGCAATTGTGACAAAAACTTAAGTCACCACATGTTAACTGTGTAATGTAGACCTGTAAATGTGTGTATGCAGGTATACACCATGATGGGCAATGTGTGGGGAGCTACTCTACAGCTCCCTGACAAGAGGGAGGAGGCCTGTGTCAGACACACATAAACACACACCCTCCTCATCAGCCTCTCCTTCCTCGTCCTCCCATCAACCCTCTCTTCGTCGGTTCTCCCCTCCTCCTCTCAAACCCTCCCAACAGTCCTGCCAAGCTGACAGCTCCAAGCTCCATGGAAAATGAGTCTCGCTCGCATTACAATCGCGCAGGACAGATTCCATTAGCACTATCTGAAATTGAGCACGGGGAGCAGAGAGCGGGAGGCAGCGGCGTGTGCCCTTATCAGAGGGAGAGGGTGAGTTCCGCCAACGTCACTAATCCACCGGGCAGGATTGAGCAGGCACACAAACACACACGCACTCACGCACACCCACACACACATTGAAAGACAACTTGGGGAAGATGCATGATGCACACACACTCCTTCATATATTGAAGGCAACCCCCCTCCCCCCTCCCACCCCAACACATACACAAAAAGACACACATAAAGACAAACAGGCAATTAAAGGCTCATAAACACATATATACAGATACCATAACATACTCTCACATTCTACAATGTACTAAAAGGGGACAAAATTTGCATTTAGCTGAAGGACATGATGAAACTGGTGGAAAACAGGCAACAGATCAACTCTCGCGCACCCTCTCTGTCTGTCTCTGTGTGAGTGTGTGTGTGTGTGAGTCTTTTCCTGAGGAGTGATGGCAGGTCTGTTCAGTGCTGCTGCTGGTGGGATTTGTAACATGTCAGTCCGTTGGTTCGAGATGAAACTGAGCCTCTCTCGCACTTGCTGTGTGATCTCTACCTCCCTGCTTGAGTGGCCCTCAAGTCTCTCTCCCCCTTCTCTTCTCACACATGCAGAAGTCCCGCATGCATACAAACATAAACATATTCACCATATACATGCTCTCATGCATAGATGTGCATTTGAAGGAACACGCCACATGAGCCAAGCCCCCCCACCTTGTGTCCTCCTCCTCATAGTTATTAACCCTTGACACATAAATCCAAGGGTATGTGTGTGTGTGTGTGTGTGGGAGGGAGGATGGGGTTAATCTTTATGTAGTGGGGATCTTTCACACAAGATCACTCAATTTAAATAGAGTGGGTACACTTTGATGTCTTCAGCCCTCCCTCTTCCTTCGCTCTCCGTCTCTCATTCACCCCTCTAATTTGCTTCATGTTGCCCCCCTCTGTGCCCCAGCGATAAGGTGTAATGAGAAATGTTTTGAATATGGCTCTCACCTACCATACCATGTGATGCTAATTGAGCGTGTGCATGATACAGCCATAAGAGGAGAGCGCTCATCCTTGACCATTGAAGGTTCTGAGGAGAGGGGGAAAAGAAAAGAGGGATGCTTATTTATTATTAGTTTTCGAGCCAGGGGTGAATAGCAGGGAGTAAAATAAAAGTGACACAGGCTTGCATCAACAGAGAGCCAGCCCTGCCCCCTCAAAGACACAAAGTAATGAGGGGAAATACCATCTTCATTAGTTGTCATTTACAGGGAATTATGAAGAAGCCTCCTCAGGGCTGTTATTGGTCACGCTGAGAGCGAGCAGCGAGAGCAACGTAAGGGAGGAAAATAATAAACTTTGGGAAGATGTGGGAACAGAGGAGTGTTTGGCCTACATTCATTTTGCAGCGGAGGGACGCCACTGCCGGAGCACTTCCCTCATCAAAATGGGGAACATGAAAGACAAATTAGCTAGGTTTCAACAGCAAAATACAAATCAAACAGGAAAAGAAATTGAAACAGAAATTAGCTGAGTTTCAAGTAGAAATTATAAATAAACAGGAAGAGTAACATTAAATTAATGGGAGTTCCCATCTCCCACAGAAAGCTCTGCTCAGAACCGCTTGAAAACAGCTTGTTTGAAGTCCAACCCTTCACTTCCTTGACTTGTGACATCACAATGAAAACGCGTCATAAAGCTTGCCAAGGCTGGTGGGGGTCAGGGATGCCCTCAAACCAAGCTAGTCTGAGCGGAGGCCCTTTGGCTCGACTCGCCTTTGTTTGGGTTTTCATTGTAGAAAAGTTGTACTTGTACCTGTTTCCAGGTACTTTTTTTCATATTGCCTCACCTCTGTCGAGGTTCCAAGCAAGCTGAGGGATACTAAAATGTAACATGAAAACATGACAGACTGATTGGTCAGAGAGAATATTCACTATTCACTGCATCATCATTGCCCCAGACAGAGGCCAGCAACAGAACGTTTGTTTTACAGTTTTCGGATGGAATTTCATCACTAAATCCACTTCTGGGAAGTTTTGAGGTGAGAAAGGTGTGTAGATTTCGAATATTGACAGTTTTACGAGAAGTGATGGCGGAACAAAAATGCTTAAATATTTTCGGAGTTAAAGAGCTCCGCAAGTGGCGGCGGGGGAAGCCTGCGCCAACCCGCAGTCACACAGACCGCTGCAGCAACAACGGCAGAGGAAAACACAGCTGGAAGGTTTTCATACCGCTTATCTGTCTTTACATT
>JAPMOB010239416.1:0-16258 GCA_029875015.1 Lepomis gibbosus | reverse complement strand
TCAGCCGGGGCTGTTAATTAAATGTCCTCAGGTGGGCAACGTCCAAAAAATAAAAAAATAAAAGGCAATAGAAAAGTTTGCTTCGATGTTTTTGAGTCTCTTTGAGGAAATTAAAACAAGGAACAGGCTCAACTTTCAAACCTCTCAAACCTCAAGGCTGATTGATTTTCTCACTCAGTCTTGAGTCAACGCTGCTGGGGTCATTTTTGTTAAATAAAAAATGGCTAAAAACGAGATCAGTCCATGCAAAAGTCGAATGCAATCTTTTTTATGTACAGTTCATTTCTACAAAGGTGTGACTAATCTCTCTTTTATAATGATGTGATATCAGTCTGGTTATCCTTTTGAGTGCTTTGCAGATGGCTGGGGACTGGTGCAGATCTGCCCTTGGTGTTGGGTAGTTTGTGATCTTTCTTCCATTTCATCCGTCTGTTTTGAAACCAGATTTTGATCTGCCTTTCGGAGAGACAAAGAGTGTGGGCAATCTCAATCCGTCGCCGCCTGGTCAGATACCTGTTAAAATGAAACTCCTTTTCAAGCTCCAAAACCTGCTGCCGGGTGTAAGCTGTTCTGGACCGTTTGGGCTCTGGCCCTGTGTAATCCGGATTTACTAGGAGAAAGAAAACAATGCAGAAAAAGTCACCAAACATGGCCAATGCAGTATGCAGCATGCAGGCACAAACAATACAACAAGAGTAGACTCTGTAACCCGGGGCGCTAAAACTTAAAGAAAATTCACAAGGAAGCGACATCAGAAAATACTGGAATATTTTTATCTGGATTTAAGCAGATTTGGAGCAGAATTAAGCACCATTACAACCGGTCAATATGTGTTTTCAGGAGCTTTCAGGCGCTCACCTAGCGGCCTATTTCCTGAGCTATAAAAATTTATGACTTGTGTAATTGGCGAGGCCTTTCAAAGAATCCCATAAATATTACACTGAATGATTTTAAAGTGCAGGTCTCAGGTGGTTCATAGGGGAAGACTAAGAAGACGTGGAAATCTTACCAGTAGTTACGTGGACTTTCTTCATCCAGGGGTAAACTACTGCAGGCTGCTTGGCTTGTATCCCATTTTGGTTCTTTGTGTTTTGCTGCTGTCCACAAGTCCTGGGTCCGGCCACTTGGACCGGGGTCCCCTGCTCAGTCTGTATGCTAAAAGAGCTCGGGTGGCTGGATCTCTCGTGCACATGACCCCGTGGCTGCACGGTGGAGTCCTGCACAGTGTTGCAGCCGAAGGGCTGCTCCGTGTAGTTTGACCGTGGGTAGATCCCTGGATGCTGAAAGTCTGTGTCCTGCGATGGACTGTAGAAGTCCGAGCCCTGGTCAGGTATATAGTTATTTTGTGAATATTCCTCGCAGGGAGGAAATTTTGGATCCACATACTTAGAGTTCACCATATACGAACTCATGGCCATTAATTTCTGAAGGTAGAAAATACTAATTTTTCTCGAGTTGTCTTTTTTTCCTCCCTCCATAAAGCCCTCCTACTTGGTGTCAACTGAATAAAGTTAGCGAACCATGTGACCAGATCGGCCAATAGAGGTGATGCTGGTACATAAACGGGTAAACATACAACTAAAAGCAATGTCATCTAACTAAAGATAAACCAAAATTAGACCCTCATGGAAAAAAATAAACAAATATTGACCTGAAACTCCCGCGTGCACATTTGGATGATACAATGGAAAAATCAGAAAAAAAGTAAATACCTTACTTCAACATTTGTCTTTAAAATTATACAAACAAATAAACTGAAAACGCTGACTGTGCATAGAGTGTTTTATCAGAGAAGTTATGAAATATATCAGTTTCTAAGGTATAACTTGAAGGCACGGTGTTCAACAGAGAAAGCAACAAAAGGTACAAAAAGCCCCATGGCATAAAAGGAGGGAATAATGACTGAGGACAATTGATGGAGACTGTCTTTGTCAAGAAGGGGTCATCCAAAAGTTACACGAATCTCATCACTTCATCTGCTCCCATCCCTTTGAAAAAAAACTATCTCAGGAGCCTATTGGCCAGCAGCAGCAGCCTCTGGGAATCAATAATGTAGCCACACAAACGCTACAGCTGTACAGCTGGAGAGTGCTGTGGGTTCGTTTCTTTTGGTACATACATTTGGTGTTTCATTCAAAACAAAATGTAGGCTGATTCTTAATTATGTTTATTTTCATGTGAAACACTTTTCTTCAGATGCTCCTTAAGCCTATAGAGTTTCAAAATGCCCCAAGCTCTTCTTATAAAGTATATGGTGTTGTCAGATTTACTTTCATTCATAAAACCAGCACTGTCACCAGAGCACATCAGGTATGCCTACCACACGACCTGACAAGAAGGCAATAAGTCAATACATCGAAGTTATTTCATCGACCATATACTCCCCTAGAATCGAATCTGTGACTGGTTTTATCACACAAATTCGGTTCTACAGGGTATATATAGACGACGGCAAGCGACACTGCCCACTTTTAGCCACGTAACCACAGCACTTTATTTGCAGAGCACTTCAGCCAAACACAATTTACAAAGTGCTTCCCACAATCAAGATAAACAAAAAATATCACAGGAACAAAGTTACTGAAGGATATAAGACACATGCATCAAACCAGATCTGAAGAAGTTCTATTAGCTAAAATAATGTCAGAGTCTTATTCTATTTGACTTTTTACTATTTTTCTCTCATTGAAGGAGCCTTTTCCTTTCGTTTCGATGTTTTATTTTTAATGTATTACCCTGGTAGAAAGATCTCCTTGATTTGAGGGTTATATGACTATTGAGTTGTTGGTTTGAACCAAAACTGGCCATGCAATAGCTTAAACATTCATGTCAGCCGCTGCTCCTGAAAAGGGAAAACTGTAGCCTACCTCTGCACAGAAAATTACACTGAACGAAAATATCAGCCAGCATCTCAGGTCAGCACAGGTTTCTGCTCAGTAAGTCCTCTTCCCTCCATCATAGTCCAAGTTCACAAAAAGAAAAAAAGAGTATCGTCTATATATAACATAAATAGGTTAGCTTTTCACTTTGCAAGCTGTCACCTCATAATCAAAGATAAGCGTAACGACATAACCGTTAGATACTCGCTGGCTAATATAGGAGAGCTTATCATCACAGCCGAGAGATGAGGATAGAGGCCACGGAGGTCAAACTGCATCATTTACAAACTTATCAAAAAGTTCAATTATTTGGGGCCCTGGTGACAGCTCAAAGGGTGCAAAAGTTTACCAATTCCTCGTCAGGCATTAACTAAACCACATGGCTGCACGCAACGTCCTTCTGGGAAAAAAAACTTACAGATGAATTTAAGATGAGAATGGGAATGGGTCATTCATTTACTAAATTACCAAGACCAGCAAACGTTTTTTTCAAGCACACAATATAATCTATATAAAATACTATAATGTAACCCAAACAACCCAGGCCTAGGCCTATGTCAATGTGAGTGCGGAGTTTACAAGAAAAACGGTCCTAAATTATTACTAATCCTATAGAATACTCATTGAGTCAGTATTAAAGTCAGATTTAGTATTGTCAAATTTAAACAATAAATTATATTCTCAGGTCTGAATTTATGTGACACTTGTTTTGAAGCACATTTGGCCAAATGTGTCACTGGGCAAGTCACACAGGCCATGTTGTCTTCTTCAATAAGAAAAAAGACATGTAAGAATATTTTACTAACTGGTTATTCACTGGATGGTGCATTAAGTCGTTTAGTTTAGTGTAACGTTTCGGCTACGGTTACATGTTTAACTAGATGCATGTTGTCAAGTTTAAAGTTATAATACAGACCTTCAAAAGGTGAGAATAAAACGCAGTGCTGCACATTCTAGTGCTAATTAAATCCTTTCATCATATGTCATAACACAAATGGAGGCTTTTAGCTCCACTCTGCATATTTCCATTCAAGCTTCAACAAAAAAATGATATTCGGTACTAGGCCTATAACTAAAAGATAAATAATACACTGTAAAAATGCGTTATTGCACTTCACATTTCAGTATTAGTTAGACAGCCTGACCTGCCTTTCACCTTGTCCTGCCAGTCCTTCAGACGGGTCAAAGCCGAGATTCACAACAAAAGAATGATAAAGTCAGCGTTTCCTGGCAGCTTGTGTTAAACGAAAGGCCAACTAGTTCAGCTTGACTCTTTTTTTTTTCATTAGAATTACAAGTTTTTACTATCAAAAATCTCCAATTGAGCATTTGAGAGCAACAGAAAAACACGAGGGCTATTTAATCTAATTATCGGGCGAAGTATGGGAGGGCTCTTTGACTGATACTAGAAATTAACAGATTAAATTCCTTTTCAACTTTGTAATAAATATGATTTAATCAATAGTACTGCATTTTTAACAATGACTGACGAAATCAATAATTTAAAGGCCTCCAGAAGAAATGCATTAGGCCTACAGTGAATAAAACAGCAGCCATATGACGTGAAAAGAGAAAACAGATTTTTGTTGTTGTAACCCCAATGCTGTTTTTAGTTGTTTATAAATTTCACTGTGGTTAAAACTGAAGCTCAGATTGTTGCACAAACGAATTGTGGATTATGGCATTTTTAATAGTTGCTGATTCACACATGTATTGTTTTAACATTTTCAATAAATTTCACCAAATTCTTTATGAAAGCACGAGTCTAGTGACAACAGGTTGATTTCTCTGCCTCCAAGCAAAAACGAAGCAAAGCTATCAAGTCACTACGTTATTTAGCAGTGTATCAGAGCAACAACTTGAATAATAATAATAATAATAATAATAATAATCATCCGACCAAAGCATCGATTGAGTCTTAAAAGGTTTAAACCCCAAACAAATTCCAGCACAGTAATACGATTAAAATTTCCTCACAGCAGAGCATCATCTAACGGTTTGTCCTGCAGCACGCACTGTTGCCGCTTTTAGAGGCAGGAAACAGTATAGCCTGAGCACTATGCGTGTGACATCACACGCTCATACCACGAGCATTATGATAAAACACAGCTTACCACAGAGACCGCAACACATGGCACACCGTGGAACAAAAACATCCATGCTGAAGGAAAAGTCAGCCTGCTGCAGCTCCCTGCCAATTGAAGCTCTATTCCAACCCATCTGGACGGTCTAACTAATACACAATGAGAATTATATTTTGGCTTGTCAAGTCCCGGGCCATAAAACAAACTTTAATGGCATCACGTGTTTCCTCACAGCCACTCACAACCGCGCGCAGGTCCATAAATAATCCTCAAAGTTGCACTTACTCAATAACGACGATTACATTAATGTGCACTGAGGAAAAGTCGTAGAAAAGAGGAAGCTGGGAGGTTGCAGCCTAACTGACGTGATAGAAATAGGAACAGAGGTGCACTGGGAAAAAATAGATTTTTTGGCATTGTAGTTTGCTTGTTTTTCTGCATCAAGCTTATACCTTACCAACAATGTCAGCTGGGTCTCTGATCATTAATATTACTAATCTAATGATCAGCCTGTGACCTGTTCTCCAGTAAGGCTATTTAATTAAATAATTTTTATTTATTTCACTCCTTATTGGAAAGACCTGATTATATCGTGTCACTGAAGCCTTTTGACCTCTAACGTGCTAACAAAAAAAACATCAAACATGTCTCACCGATTTGAGCTTAAATACATTTTCCCCCCTGTGAACGTGACACAATAACTGATGTCATTATTCCGGACCAATGCCAGAGTGCAGAGCGTGCGCGCTCCTCCTCTGCTTTCCTGTGCGAGGTGGAGAGGAATAGTAATGTTGAGGTTGGGTTGGCTGCCACTGTGGGACAGGTATGATAAATGGATGAGCATCAAATCAGACGGCTTGTCACTTTTTACATGCATGTCCTCATAAAAAATGACTTCCCTGGAGATAATGTGAGGGTTAAACCCAAGGCCTCCTGGGAGGTTTTGGAGTGGCTGCCCTTACATAGTTGGTAAGTATGTTTTCTGTGGTTTAATGGCATTTTTGTGCTCATAAATGTCATTTTGCTCCATTATTTATCTTAAAGAAAGTTTCCTATAACATAATCAGCATCATGAGGAAGATGTCATGCTGTTTCACCTCTAAAGAATCTATGTGAAAATGTTACATACAAATGTTATGATACAGTTGCTGTCAATGAAGATACAGTAACAAAGCATCAGCTGTGCTTCAATGACAATAAATTCCTTTTGGGGGAATAAACTTGTCGAACACTTGAACAAAAAACTCATGCACATTATCTGAGCAGCTGGTCTCATTTGTTAACAAAGACACACACACAAGCAGCAGGTTGAAAATTGCTTTTGCATTTTCATACACTCAATTCTCCATAAACCACTTTAAAAAACGAACCAGTTCACATGACCACGGGTCTCAGCCAATCACTGAGCTCAGGAACCTGCTAGTCAAATATTGCTGCATGGGAGCAGCAAGGCTGAGTGTTGGGCAACAGCGCCTTCTGCTGGCGGTTTAACGACTTCCACCCTTTTTCCACTGCAAAAAATGTCCATCCGTGCTAACATGTGATTTCACGTAATCATGTGTTTCATTAAACTGTTGAGACAGATGTGCAGATGTGCAAGAAGGAAAAGGAAATTGCACTTTTCAAATGCAGATTATTTCCATATCGGTTTAATTAAATTGACTTAATTAAGTGATGAATCTCGATTCAAGACTTTGTTCAATTGAAACAACTAAAACTTCAGTTGACACAAGAAGAATGATCTGAGCCTTTCTGAATTCCATAATTTGGTACATTTAGGTGGACTGAATATAAAACTGGTTGCCATGAGAATATGAGAATGTTTTGATGTGTAGACTTTATTAAACACTTAGCAGATAAAGTGAAACAGACGTGTTGCTCGTGATTGGATAGTGATACAGATAAATGATCGATGAACTAATAAGTTTATCTAGCTGGAAAACGAAACATTTAAACATAAATAATAGGTAGTGTAACTTTTAGGTTTCCTATAACTAAATAGGAAGGGACATTTGTTAACAAAAGCTCTCACAATGTCACACAACAATCCAAAAGAGATTAAGATTGGACCAAACCACATCTCTGGGGGGATTTGAACAAGGGTGAAAAGGGGAAACCACATCCATTCATGGAAACTGCTATCTGTTTAAATGTGTGCAGGGCCTGCGGTTAGACATTGTTCTACATAATTACACATAACAAGGGCATGCAGGAATTATGTATATGTGCATTTTCAAATTAGAGAACACAGAGTGAATCCTAGTGAGTATAACGTTCTCAGGCTTATGCTTGTGCTTGTCTTCCAGGTTCCATTTTGCCGCATTGCAGTGAGGCTGTAAATACTTTCGCAGCTGCCTGTCAGGCAACAGTGAAATACTGTCTTTGTTCAGTTGGCCCCCATCTCCAGGCAGCTGAAGACAGCAAGGAAAACTGAACTTCTTCTGCCAGGCTTGCAAATGTGGAATATAGCAAAGCAAATTTGATCTATGTCGATTATAGTAAGCAGATATAAGTAGCAGCAAGTATGTGGGAATATAGAGGGCTCATCAGATCAATAAAGACTCTCTGGTAGCTGAAGAAATGCTAAATGATGTAACTAGTAAGCTGAGGATTTAAAAAAAAAAGGATTGTCGACATGCAAAAGCTGCTTGAACCTGAAAACGATAGGGGGAATGTTTGTTTCAGTACATGGGACTCTCTTCTAATTTCTAATTCGTGTGGAAATAAGTGTACTCAGTTTATCTGAACCAAAAATAAAAATAAAAATAAAAATATTGCTTAAACACAACCATCAGTGACTTTAAACCCAAGCTACATTTCTGCAGAATAATCTTAAAGTGGAAGCTATGAGCCACGTTGAACACATTTCTTCTTACTTCTTAAAATATGTCTCTTTGATTCTTGCAGCAGCAGCGAAGCACTGAAATTACCCACCATTTCTTCTTGTATAGTATAACAACAATTTATTTGAATACATCCAGCAACATTTCAAACAACCAAATTACCTGAGAGCCATTACCCTGCTGCTAATTTATATGCCTAACGAAACAGGAAGCTGTCAAATTACACATGCAGACACACAAGCGTAAATAAAGTTAATTTCTTGTACAGAAAGCTTACCCTTAGCCGGGAGGTAATCCATGTTTATTCGTTGAACTTTACCCATGCGGTGCATTTTGATAAAGCTGTGAAGAGCCAGTGCCGCTGTGTTTATGAGGAGGTCAGATATGTGGAAAGCTGAAACACTCCGCTTGGCATCCAGGAGAAATGAGCGGCTCAGTGCCGCAAATATGTGCCGACCAGACTTTTATGAAACGAATGCAATTTTTAAGAAAGCCGACCGTGGCGTATCGGTTTGAACGCCATAGACGCAGAATGCAGTGGGAAAAAATCGCCTGGGAAATTAGGGAAAGAGCCATGAAGACGTTTGCCTCTCACACATGACCAGTGGCATCCAATGACAGGCGATGGAGGCACATAAAAAGGTCTATTACCAAGTTGTAAATTGTCCTCTCACAAAAAGGAATTTCGACTGCAGTAGTTGTCTCCATCTTTGCACATAATAGCAGAAGACCCACTAGTACTCTGGAGAAAAACAAGAAGGATTTTTCCGCGTTTTTTGTTTCTATTAGTCAACCATAAAATGTTGCATGTCAAAGCGCGAAAGAACATTTAGACTGTGGCTCTGAAAATGTTTTTTTTAGCTTAATCACAATGCGCATTCTTTAGCAGAACAAAATATAGAACATTTTAGTTTAGAAAATGTATCATTTCTTTCTTGAACATGGGGCAAAATCATGATGAGGCAGTGTTTTGCTTAGATCAGAATGCAGAATAATAGGCGACATATTTATGTTTTACGTTTAATCCATAAAAGCAAACATATAGCTATTGGAAATTATGTCTGGGCGTTGTTTTTTCTGCGTCCAACGGAAGCTTTTAACGCCAAAGAAAGGACGAATGAATACTGTTATTTTATTTTTATTTTTGTTATTCATTGAGCGGCCTATGTGCCCCAATTGTCACAAACAACACCTCACAGGATTAAATTAGATAGCTTATTAGCCTTAATTAAATCAAATACTGCTGTGTAAATAACAAATATACTGTATTAACTTGGCCTTCTCAGGGTTGATGCTCAATTGTTCGAGACAACAGAAAACAATTTTAATCGAGCAGTGTAAACACATTGCATCGTCCGCGCGCTCCTATAGGCCTGAGCAATGTGATGACAAAATTAGGGAGAAATAAATTATGGCATATGAAAAATACTTTCACGCTTTCGGCCTTCGAGATTTAAAGGCTAAACATTGCAACAGCAGTCTGTGTGAACATCTCTGCTGCGAATGGGAATTTCTTTCATTTCGTTCTCCTTTATCTGGTGGCATGCCAGAGTCAGCACTGTGCGATTTATAGTCAGGCTATGGCTCGGTCTTTGGTTTCCTGCCTTATAGCTCTCTCTCTTTCTGTGCGTGTGTGTAGAGAGAGGTAGAGAGAGAGAGAGAGAGAGATGCAGGCGATCAGGATTTGTTGCATTACACAAGTATGACATTATTGTAACTCTATAGGCCAATGTAGTCCATCGGAGGAAAAAAACAAATCTGGATCAACATGGCTTTAGTCTCGGTGCAAAGGATACAGGACTATTTGTCTGCTTCATTCTTCTTATATGATGTTACCGTCTTTTATTTGAGGTCACTGG
Organism: Lepomis gibbosus; assembly: GCA_029875015.1. Classification (NCBI taxonomy): domain Eukaryota; kingdom Metazoa; phylum Chordata; class Actinopteri; order Centrarchiformes; family Centrarchidae; genus Lepomis; species Lepomis gibbosus. The sequence goes on along the minus strand of JAPMOB010239416.1, from coordinate 6,593 downwards.
TGGCAAGAGAGACCAGTTGTACTGGACCATATGCGATATGTTAGTGGATCCGTGGCCAGTGAATGAATGATGGAGAGCCAAATACAAATCTATTCAGTTTGGACATTGGTCCTAGAAAAAACACATGGCGTCTGTTACAGATGAAAAACATACAAATCAAATAGTTAATCTACTACTTAGTACTGAGTAAGTCACTTAGATAGAGAGACAGATGACTTTGGTGTCATAAGGAAACCATACGTTGCCAGCATTACTTTCCGCTGCTTTAGTTTAAAATTAAAAAGACTGATATTAAGGGAAACAAACAAATACAGAAAGACATGGGGTCGGTGGCTATAGGTGGTAGGCTGTTCCACACAGCTGCAACATAATTAGACACCTATGAGGACCAATAAATATGGGCAACCACTAGGATAGAATGTCTCACAGGATAGCAGGTCTCCATGTTTGCGTATTAATTCATGTGTCTGATGGGATATTCTTTTTTCCTGCGGTCTCACAGTATTTCAACGTATCCGGTTTATGAATATATGACCAATCATCCAGTAGGCCCTGTATTGGAGCTACTGTTAGAGTGTTTTGAGTTTCCTGCTGACTTCTTAAAATTATTTGAAATAAAAGCAATATAAGCTAAGACATTTGACATGTGCTTAAAAAGAGGGGTGCCTAACAGGAACGTTTAAGTCATGGTAACGTGACATAATCAACTTAGGCTCAAATAATAGGTGCTTTACTTTCATCACAGAGCTCTAACTGTACTTTATGCACGGCCTGATTCCTCGGCAATTAACCCAAATATGCAGGGATCGATGTGTCTAAATAGGTTAGAAAACTTTGTGATAAAAAAAGCATATTGGTATCATATCATATTGGTTTCTCATGGTTATAATTCGCTTGTTTCCCACCCTGGATCCAGAACTTAGAATTATAACAGGCCATCAAAAGTCTGTCGCCGAGAAAGTATTGCTGATGAGTGATTGAATAGGTTTATATTGTTTACATTACAACACTTCAAACTTGTGACATTATTGCCAAGCAGACTACCGATTATTGTGTCAGATAATGGACTATAAATCCGTTATTACACCGCCCCTGATCCATTGCAGGCTCTACGCCCACCACATGATTCAACATGCATTCCATACTCCAGCTACATTGTTGCATCCTGTGCTCCCCCTCAGTAGTTCTCTCCCATAGAAACACACTGCAGAACCTTCGGATACTTTAGAACATGAGACGTCACAGGTCACTCTAGAATAGCTACCTGCTTGTCAAATTGCGTCACTGCCCTCAACATTTTTACAGTTATTGTGGTTTTCGTTGTGGACATAAACTAATGGAAGTGTCAAACGCGTTAAAACGAAACGCAGTGAGACTTACAAGAGAGCCAATCAGCTCAGTACACTGACGCACTAGTGGGTTGGACTGGAGACAGTATAGCTAATATGGATTTAATGCTGTCTACAGGATTCAAAATGAGGTGAGGTTTCCAGATAGGCTCAATTCAAAACTCCTTAGGCTACTCTCTCTCTCTCTCTCTCTCNCACACACACACACACACACACACACACACACACACACATTGATGAGGTAATGCCTATAACCTCACTTCTCCCACTTTTTAGAAATAGGCTACGCACAATAAATTGCGTACATGGTGGACATACTGACCACTGAATGTATTTTTTCTGGTACTTTGAGGGTAGCAAGGTTTTTAACGCTGTACTGGAAAAGCCCCAACATTGGCCCAAGTACGTTCCAAATCGGTTTCAAATTTCCACAGCTATTATCTCGGCATGCATACACAGATTTAACACTGGAGCAGCACAGCATGACTACAGCTAATGACGAGAGTGGAGTAGCTGACCCTACTCATGGCCTTTGAGGAAAAGAGGCCCATGACTATCTGCAACTGTACAGTGGGATCACTGCGTGGAAAAGGGAATATTGACAGAAATCCCCCTATTCGCATCTTAAACAATGTGAAACCATATATCTGAAATGAAGAAGCCGAACGTCGTCTTTTGGGGTCAGGATTTCATCCATGACAGTCCCCTTACAGTCACACAGATCACTTAGTTATAGGCCACTGATTATATCACAAATGTAAGAGCAGAGACGTCAGATCAGGAGGCAAATAATTAATTGAACATTTCCTCTAAACGCTTCAATATTTTGCATTGTGCTCTGTGAGCGCTGCCACTGCCTGTCAGGGTTTGGATACTTGACACAACTGGAAGCCTCATGACAATCATCACTTTTAAAGGCGACTAAAGTCATTTTAACCCCTCCGGACACAGCAGCCATAGACTGAAGGCAGGCGCCTCTTGTTCTTCCTCTGCAGACTGAATTAAGAGAAGCAGGCTGCACACTTCTGCTTTTCCATTTTATATACTGACTTGGAGTCCTGTGGCGTTTAAAGCTCTTATAATCTGTTTTCAACCGCAAGTTAGCAACTTAAATATTAAATGCCCCAAGCTTGACGGCCAGTTTTGCTTCAGACAATGGAAATTAGCACCCTCACGAGCCTATAACTTGTTTGTTGCTCAGTTTTTGGGTCTCAGGAACCTTCAATTTTTTCTTATTCAATTTATTGTACTTAGATTATTTTAATAATGGACTTTACCATTTGAAAAGAGGAAAACATTCTTACATGCTATTTTCTGCCACAGGCCGCAGCTCCACCTCTGTGCTCACTATCCCTCCGCGTCAACGATTTAAACAAAAACATCCACATTTCGACACTGCTTGAATAAGAAAGTTGAATCTTTGTATATTTTTAACCTATATTTTTGTATATTTTCATTACTCACTATACAAGGAAACTAGGCGCGCAAAAGTCGTTTAAAATACTACATCGCTTTGATAAAGGAGGAAATAGGGGGACATTAAGAGGAATACATTTCTGATAGTATGATGACTATAATGATATCTGCGGTTTTCTTCTATAAATGTTGGACTAAGGCTACTGGTGGCTTTAATAACCCCTGCCTGTATCGATTAAAAGTGGTCGCTCTTTTGTGCAAAGGACATATTGCTGATATGTGGGGTCTGAAACCTATTACAATAATTGTTTTATTCTTTAATCGGTATATTGCAATATCCATTAAACAAACGTGAATTTGGACTTCCATCATTGTAACTGTTCAAGCAGCATGCTATTCTAGTTTTACCCCAATAACAGCGTTACAATCAGCACGGAAATTGTATTATTTTTATTATTGCTTTAAAATGGAACCCCATACTGAATCTGGATTTTTAAGTAATTCACAACCTGAAAACCTCCAGTTTTATAAAGGATATTCAAAGTCATACAGTATATTTTCTTCATTAAAAATACGTTATCAATTAATCCATGAGTAGGGTAGGCTACATTTTGTATTGTATGGCCCATGTGTTGCCTACATGTTCCAGCTATCAATGACTTGATGTAAGAGACTAAAAGAACAATATCGCCCTCTAGCGCTCTCATTACATTTCCAATGAATTGCAGAGGTGAAACTATATTTCTGCATATTTCAGAATTTTTCCATTTGATTTGAGTTGAGCAGTCAAAGTGTTGTTTATTTGTACAAGCTTAAGAATAATTATTATTAGCCTACTATTTGACTAAAAGTCTATTTAGTTTTCTCTAGTGGAGGCTGCATTAGGCATATAATTAGGATTTATGCCCGGTTCAATCTCAGTGTAATATAAATTCATCAGCCGGTAAAAACGCATCAGACAGCAGTCTAATTGAAGTTTTTGTTCCCATCGATGGGAAGTGCAGTTGAATAAACGTGACCATTAAGGTGGGGGTGATTTCCTCTAAAACAATTCATCGACCAGACACCCTGTGGAAAAGTGTCTACATAAGGTTTGTCAGCAACACAACCAAACGCCCAAGAAAAAAAAGAGGGGTTCAAAGGAGAATGCAATTACTGGCCAGGACCATAAAGTCATTTAGGTCAGACGTCTAGCCATTTCTATAGCTTTATTGGGCCGCGTTTCTTCCTGCTTTAAAGTAATTATTCGTACAAGTTGGACAATAAATTGGAAATCCGCTGCAACACCTCTCCCAATCGTAAACACTTTATTACTTGTTCTTCAAATCCGCTGTTTAAAAATGTGAAATGTAACACGGCTTCTCCTTTAGGGTTAAGAATATTCCTCCTAATGATCCCTTTAATCTCTGCGGAATCATTGATTGGCTGCAAAATTCAACTGTCAAACATTGACTATTGGGTTTAATTTGTGTGACATTGTGTGACATTGCAAGACAGTGTGCAGCAGTAGCAGCCTCACTGTAAACAAGGCCTCGGGGAATATTTTCCCATCTAAATAAAATCTAATTACTTAAATGAAATAACCGGCCAATATGCCATAAACATGTAGAGAAAGTTGCTATATTGATTAAGAAAAAATATATCGATGTTTCAGCTAAATTAATTATTTGCTTTTCGCATAGGGAACCACCTTACTGCTCTGTGAGAAAGCCTGTTTATCACTTGTTAGAAAGTAAACGTCTTTGTGAAAATGTATCAGTGCACGTGTGTGTGTGTGTGTGTGTGTGTGTGTGTGTGTGTGTGTGTACTGACACAGACAGCAGCCAAAGGAGTTTAAGCTGTGAAAATGTTTTATATACAACTCCAAATTTTTAACAGCTCTAAAAGCAATAGGCTATAGGCACGTTTCCAACTGAGAGGGGATGCTTAACAAAAAAACTGCTTGAACATCCCAGTGTGTGTGTTTGGTTAAATTGTAAAACAGAGCATGTCAGACCGATCTCTCTAAAAGAGCAAATGTCCGCATATGAAATTTTGATACTGACACATTGCGTCATCTAGTGGGGCTAACAATTAAAATAAAATGTCTACCGAGGCTCCTACCAAAATAAATGTAGGCTAATTGTTCAGATGGCTTCCTTGGTGCAAACATTAAAACGTGTGAAATGTCAGCAGTGGTTTCATAGCTGATCCTTGCTGCTCCTCTCTCTGTTCATCTTCTTCATTTTCATCCTCCTGTTCTGGAACCAGATCTTCACTTGTCTCTCGGTTAAACTGAGGATGCGGGCGACCTCATAACGTCGGTCTCTTGTCAAATACATGTTGTAGAGGAACTCCTTCTCCAGCTCCAAAGTCTGATATTTTGTGTACGGGCATCGCTTCTTTCTAGTTGAGCGTGCGTGAATCCAGTTTGCTGCAGGGTTGTCTGGACAGAAAATAAAAACAGAGAAAGACACATATGAAGCATACATGTGCAAAAAATATTTTTAAATTACATAATTTCCTGTAAATTAAGCCCAAATGGAGTTTCGGGAAACTGTAAAGGACACTACAGTAGTGTGGTTGCAGTGGATCAAAAGCAAACTGGGAAACAACTGAATTTGACAGACAATGAGAATATGCAATTTAGATGACATGTTTCCTGTTTTTACTGATAAGCCTACCAGGAAGAAAACAAATCAGGTATATCTCATCAGATAAAAATCTCATCAACATGGGCCAATGTGTATCTATTTTGGGTGTCCTGTGACATGAAAAACTTTAGAATCCCTTGTAATAACCATTTGCAGGGCGGGTTTTTTTACCCCTTCCCGAGCCGCGGTACGAGACACTTTTATAGGTTAGTAAAACTGGAGGTTTTACACACCCAGCTCATACAGTTCTTAGGGTTGTAAATCAGGACTGGCTATTTCGTTTACTTACTTGGGTCAAGTTGTTGTTGTTTCTCCTCTTTTTGCTCGCTGTGGCTTGAAAGCTCACTTCCACTGTGCTCTTTGGTCGCTTTTTCTGGACTCTCCGAGACTCCACACGCGAATTCACCAGCGAACGGCCGAGCCTCCGCCTCCAACGCGTCGCACTCCGCAGCTTTCGGTGGCAAGACCTCTGGCTTTGTCCCGTACGGCCGACTGCTGGAGTGAAATCCGGCGAACGAAACGTGGTTGGAGATGGGGTCCATCCAGGAGCGGACGCCTACATATCTGCCGTCCGAGGCGGGGAGATGGGACTGGTGGTGGTGGTGGTGCACGTACGGATGATAAATCCCCTGCGGGTGAACCGAGGACCAAGACGATGAGAAAACGGCGGACTTTGGTGCAAAATTGCAAGAGGTGAAGTCTGCGTTGTCCCCAGCACCTGACGGCCTCGGGGTCACCATGTGTGGAGCCTGAATAAAGCGAGCACCGTACACATCCTCCGCCTCCTGCCCCATTATAGCGTCCACATAGCAGTTACTGAGAGTGCCACTGGAAGACATTTTTGATCTCTTCCTACTCATATAATAAGGGTTGCACTGTTAGGGGAAGCTTCCCTCTATGAACAATCGTAGTATTTTTGCTGGCCTGCATCTACAGGGATTGGTTACATAGATCACGTGGTCATATTTACCAATACAGCGAGTAAATCAATCCAGCCCTTGCTCTGCTTTTTTGTGTGTGTTGTTGTCAGGTTTCATTTAGCTTTTCATTTCGCAAATAATAAAAAGCCACATCAGATGTGACTGGAGAGGGGAAACAATCGCTCAAACGAATGCAAATGTTTGCTGCTTTTTCTGTTTCTCGTGTGCGAGCGGCGGCGGGATGTTGCAACATACAAGCAGTTCAAAAAGGGAAT